>PVHX01001060.1:0-232770 GCA_004024805.1 Geosciurus inauris
AGTCTGAGGTTTCTGAAAGCTTACTTTATTATTTAATCTGCATGCATATTTAGTTACATGTTTGAGGACAAAGCTACCACAAGACACACTTTTCAGTGAAAGCCCCACCATTCATGTGTATAACATGCTCTTCCAGTACACAACACGCTGCATGACAAAATTACTGTCGTTAAGTATTGCGGATGTCGCAGAAGCAAAATAATAGTAAACGTGTAAGCTCCATTTCTTCTTAAATCATCTCAACCATAGAACTGACTCCAAATTACACTGTTATCTTTAATAAAACAAAGTCAACTAAGAAAAGAGGGCACACTGTGGAGGTAATGCAGAAAAAATTCAAAACACAAACCATTATAGGAATGACAGTTCTGAGGAGGAAAGCCCTGAGGAACAATATTAACAATATCAATCTCATCAAGATATCCTATGTCACAAGAGAAAAACCATCCAGATGCCAACAGAGAGTCAAAAAACATTTAGATCCTGGAGCCTCTGGCAATTCTTTGGGGAGTGGACAGTGTCCAGTTACTCAGAGGCTGTAGAATCTGCTGCTCATATTAAATGCAACCAAAGTCAATCTAGCAGAACTTTGGAAGGAAAATTGACAAAAGGCCTTGCCCTCTGGCACACTCTTTTTGACCAACAGAAGCCTTGAGGGACTGGAAGGAAAGAAGCAATACGTCATTGGGCCAAAAAGAGTGCATGTGGCCTTTCCTTCCTAGAAGGTTAGTGCTGGCTTTCATGTGCAGGAGAAATCCTTTAGCCTATGTTCATTTTCCAGCAAAGGAAACTGAGGCTAAGAATGTTAAAGCTACTGGCTCAGGTCACACAGCAAAGACATTTGATCAGGATGGGCACCCAGGTTTCCTAAGAGAACAAAGTGATTCATTCCTGGTCCAGGAACGGCTCAATCAACCACATCTGTAGCTTGCTAAAGGATTTTATTGTCACTTAGGTCTGTCAATGGAATACAAAAGACATTGGTGGAAGAAAGCTCCTTCCTGTCTTTGATGTGTCATAGTGGAATGGTGCTCAGGCATATCCCTGTGAGGGACAAGTGCTAAGAAACCAGCTTTAGTAACCTGTGCTTCTTTCTCTACACTATGATCAGACAAGGGGCTTGTCAGCACAGCTCAGCTAACAGCATGCTGTGCTGAGACCAAGGAGAAGCTAAGCACTCGTCTAGATTCAAAAGCAGTGGAGGCAGGGACATTTGCTCAGGCAAATTGGATGTGATAAATTCACAGATACATAAACATCCCTCTATTTGGGAAACGGTGAAGTCTGCCAAAGGAAGTGCATACAGAATATACATATACACAAGAAGAAAGCTGGGTCAGGGAAGAAAGAGCCTGGCTCCAAGAATCAGTAACAGAAACCCTGTATGTCCTGGCTTCCCCACATACCAGCCATGAAACCTGCAGATCACTTCACTTTTCACCAACTTTAAAACGGAAGTAAATAATCTTTGTCTGCCTGTCAAGAAGACTGCGAGAAAGGCACCAATATGGTCCCTTGCACGGGCTTGTGGGCAGCCATGGCCCTGCTCCCAGCACAGTGTGACAAGGAGCCTACAGGAGCTCACCTCCATTTGCATGCTGAGTCCCACAGTGCAGAGCTCCTGTTCTCCCAGGTGCTCCTCTCCTACCTTGCTTACTTCCCCTGTGACTAGAAATTGTTGTCCAGGTCTTAATTTCTGCTCAACCTTGTTCTTTCTGGTTCTGCCTCCTTGTGCAAAAACCTACTGTGAAACGGAAAACCCTCATCCCCACCAGCCTGAAAGGGCATCCAAAGCAGCCAGATCTTCTCACTTCTCTTGTCCATGGGGCCTGGATACACAATGACCATCAACATTTAAATCTATTTTACTTTCAAACGTTTTGAAGGGAACAAGTTCAGTTTTTGTTGCCCTGGATGTTGGTGAGTGCTTATGTGAATTAAACCGCCCTGGTCTTGAGACAGATGCTTACACTAAGGTGGTGGTTTCAGAGGCCTAAGTAAACTTTCCAAGAAACCCTTGCTGATCTCCAGCCGTGACTCCTGATGCAGAGATCTTCAACTTCCCCCTTACCTCCTGTCACAGATCAATGTGTGAATTAGCAGCTATGCCTCATGATGCCAAAACCACCACCCACTTCTGTTTACCACTTGCCTCCCTTGACATCTCTCAAGAGCCAGCAAAGCCCCAATAGAGAATCCAGGGAGCTGAGACCTCTCTGTAACAGAGTTCCAGTGGGCTGGAGCCTCAGCAGGAGAGGAAATGCTTTGCCATGTTTCCCCCACATGATCTCTTCTCCACACTCTTTGGGCCTGTTTCCGACCTGTTCCCTCACAAGGACACCATTCTCACACATTCATATTTTGCCTGAAAAAGAGAAACCCAAATAAGCAAAGAGCCCTCCTCCTTTGATTTGCAGGAGAAAGTCCACCTCTAAGCCTCCTATCTCTCGGGCTATTGGCAGCCCTTTCCCTTTCTTCCTCCAAAGGAAGGGCCAAGGAGACTAAAGCTCTGCTCCCCTCCCCTTTTGTTGCCACTTGGAACTTTTACAACTGGTGATTAACAGCCTCTTAAACAAGAGTGATCCCCCACTTACTGTAGATCTGGATGATAAGTACATTTGATTCGAATTTAAAAGAGACATGTATTCATTGTCTCACTTCCTTGGGAAACTCAGAAGTTGCAAAGTAAGTGATGGAGAAACCTAATGAATAGTAAAAGAGGGATTAGAGGGTGACACATTCTTCAAATGACACAATTTACTGAGTAAGGGTTTCTTTCCCTGTGTAATTAAGAGCCAGGGAAAAAGTAACTCCAACCACCTTCATCAGTTACAGGGAGAACAATGAACCATCCACAACTCAGGGAGCTGCCTGGGCATCCACACAGTTCCCACTGCACAGGACAGTGAATGAAGCTTGGTGGTGCAGGTCACCTGGCACCCATGTATCACAGTCGCCATTTAGAGAATGTTTCCCTCCTGACTAGATGAGCATCCCAATCTTGCTCCGATTATAAATTCTTACCACCAGCAGCAAAAGGGTCACAATGGTGAGGAAATGCTTGGCTTCTGCTCCTTGGCCAATATGTCTCACTTCAGTGGTCAACACTTCTGCATCCCAAAAGGTTGACCACCTCTGCCTCCCCACAAAGCACTCTGCAGGGCCTTAGGGTAAGGACAGTGCAGAGTCAGCAATGTGAAATTTCACTCTGGTCCTTCTTTCTTTTCCCTCCACTAGAGACTTGGAAAAAGCCATATGCAAGAATACACATTTATTTTATACTCTAAAATAAATGCCTTTAGCCAAATATGGTAAAATTTGGACTGGATTCCCAGTCTTTTTTGAGGGGGGAGTGTAGCTACTGGGAATTGAACCCAGGGATGCTTTACCATTGAGCTACGCCCCAGTTCTTTTTATTTTTTTTATTTTGAGATAGGGTCTTGCTAAGTTGCTAATACTGGCCTCTAATTTGAGATCCTCCTGCCTTAGCCTCCTGAGTGCTAGGATTACAGGCATAGGATGCCCAAATTTTTAACCTGTCTTGTTACCCTCTGACCAGTCATCATCTAATTCTGTCAGTTACAAATGTTAGAAAACTTACATAGCATCTCTTATTAATCCATATAATCCTTTCTCCCATGCACATCTGATTATATATATACTTATGTGTGTGTATATATGTGTGTATATATACATATATATATAAAATAACAGCAATAAAGCAATAGTAATAATATAGAAAACAGTATTACTACATCTTAGGCTTAGAGCACTTCATATATATTATTTCAATATATCTTCATAAAAATTCTGTGATGTAGGTGGGTTGTTGTGGTGTTTTGTTTGCTTTTATATCTTATTACCTTGCCTACTATTCCTGCTTTGTCTTCCCTCCATGCCACAAGTCACCTCCTTGATTTGATACATTCACACGAACCCACATCAGAGGGACATCAACTACCCGGCTCCAATGCCTAGCTTACTCACTGTATTATCTATTATGGAAGCTAGAGAGTTGAGATTCCAGACCACTTTTTTTTCTTTTGGAAATATACCAAAGAAGAAAGCCATGCAATTTCATTTAAAATCAGGGAAAAGTGCTCATTTGACCAAGCCACATTCAGAACATACTCTGCTGCAAACAGCTCCACAGAATAAACAAAGTCAGGGGTGGCCTTTCATTCCTGCTTTGCATGTCATAAGCCATGAGTCTGCGGTCTTTGTGGAACTTCTGATTTTTACTTTCCTCTCGTACCTGTTTCACGACCCAAGAGTATGGGCACACATGCCAGCAATCGTATGCATGGGCACCCTGGCTCCTGCAAATGTTTTGATTAAACGTCCATTACCTTAAGATCCCCAAGTGATCTTATTGGAGGATTTCCTGGATCCCTTTATTTAGAGGTAGAAATTAGAGGCCAGTGGGGGAAAGACTTGCCGGCACAGGGAAGCAGAGGTCCTAGAAATACCCTGGAAGAAGTCATTCTGAGTCTTCACGGTCTCAGGGTCAAGGGAGCTGGAAAGGACCTAAGCCCTCATTAGTCCTCAAGACAATCATGTAATGATTTGTCAAAACAAGACCCAGATGATCTGGTCTCAGAGACCAATATGACTTTGCTGATTAAATGTTGAAGATAAATTCATAACAGGTAAAGACACAGGTTTTCCAATTAATTATCTAGAGATTAAGAAACACTGGACATGTCAGACTCATTCATTTGGGACATGCTAGAAAAATCACCTTATTCCTTCCCTAGCATCAACTAGAGATAGTGAAAAGACCACGGGCTTGGTGATGCTCAGATTGGGTCCGGACCTTGGCTTTGCTACTAGGAATCTTAGAAAGGACGTCTCTCAAAGACTAATTTTCCTCAATATAAAAGAGGATTCAGGGCAACTCGCATGACAAGTGAGGATTAAATGAGACAGGCATGTGACAGCAGGGCTCTGATGCCCACTGGATGTTTTTCCTCCCTTCATTTCTGGGTTTTAACACCACACACCAGAGCACCCCACCACCCTGGAAGTTCTTACGGGATAAACAATTCCCAATGCAATACAGCAGACTGGTTGCCCAGAAGCTTTACAAACTCAGTAACCCTTCAGCCTGGCAGCTGATTTAAAGTGGCTACAACCACCTAAGGCTGTTTGCCTAGCACTTTTCCCTGGGGAACTAGAGATGGGAACGATTGTTTGGACACTATCTGAAAAGTGTAAACGGTTACATCCATCTTACATGGGATTAAAATAGTCTAGCCAGTAAGGGCAGGTAAAATTAATGCATATGTAAAAATTCAAATAGAAACCCAGTTTGAGCTTAACTTTGATATACTGTGCACTCTCTGACATAAAATATAACCAACCAAAATGCATTTGTCTATGGCTCTAACATTAATATCGGTGGCAGCTTGTTTACGTTTATTGGCCAAGAAGTGTTTTTCCATCTGGTCACATACCCAGCATTATACACATATTTTAAAGTTTCCAATATTTCATGTGTGAAAACACAGAGGTTATTTAATGTAGGCAAATTTGGAAGAAGTCAAGTGCTAAATATGCTGCAGAGCTCCTGCTTATCCCACAGAAACTGACATTTTTCTTTCAGCCTGCCAGTTAAATGCCTACTCTGCTTTTTAATTCATTCACCCACTTCTACAAACGTTTGCACTGACATTTTGCCAAAGAGCTATCCCACAAATCTCTAATGGGGAGGAGAGAAGAGAGTACAACAACAGTAGTATGAGTCTGAAACTCTGGGGACATCTTCCAAACCTTCTGGCATAGAGAAAGCGCAAGTCAAACTGGTTGAAATAAATGACATCAATATTTTTAAACTAATAGTATACAGGTATCCACAAGAGGCTGTCCATTCATATGGTAAACAGAGTAACTGTTACATGACCATTTCCTTTTCCCACTGGACCAAGGTGGAATCGCATAAAACACCCTGTTTTCCATATCTTGTTTTGAGGATTTCTTTCTTTTTCTTTTTGTGTGGGAATTTTTTTTATTTTATTTATTCTACTTTGGTATACATGATAGCAGAATGCATTTTGATTCATTGTACACAAATGAAGCACAACTTTTCATTTCTCTGGTTGTACGTGATGTGGAATCACACCACATATGCAGTCATACATGAAGCTAGGGCAATGATGTCCATCTCAGTCCATCATCTTTTCTGTCCCCATGCCCTTTCTCCCCTCCCTCCCCTTTGACCAAAGTTCGTCCAGTTTTCCCGTGCCCTGTCCCCCATTATGGATCAGCATCCACTAATCAGAGAGAACATTCAGCCTTTGGTTTTTTGGAATTGGCTTACTTTGCTTAGCTTGATATTCTCCAACTCCATGCCATAATTTTATTGTCTTTTATTGTTAAGTAATATTCCATTGTGTATATATACCACAGTTTCTTTATCCATTCATCTATTGAAGGACAACTAGGTTGCTTCCACAGATTAGCTATTGTGAATTGAGCTGCTACAAACATTGAAGTGGCTGTGTCACTGTAGTATGCTGTTTTTAAGTCCTTTGAGTATAGACCAAGGAGTGGAATAGCTAGGTCAAATGGTGGTTCCATTTCAAGTTTTCTAAGGAATCTCCATACTGCTTTCCAGATTGGGTGTACCAATTTGCAGTCCCACCAGCAACGTATGAGTGTGCCTTTCTCCCCACAACCTCGCCAACACTTATTGTTGTTTGTATTCTTGATAACTACCATTCTGACTGGCATGAGATGAAATCTTAGAGTAGTTATGATTTGCATTTCTCTAATTGCTAGAGATGTTGAACATTTTTTCATATGTTTGTTGATTAATTGTATATCTTCTTCTGACTTAAAGGTAAGAATCATGTGATTTTATCAATTGAAGCAGAGAAACCATTTGACAAAATACAGCACCCTTTTATGTCAAAACACTAGAAAAACTAGGAATAGTAGGAATATACCTCAACTTTGTAAAAGCTATCTATGCTAAACCCGAGGCCAACACCATCCTAAATGGAGAAAAATTGGAAGCATTCCCTCTAAAAACGGGAACAAGACAGGGATGCCCTCTTTCACCACTGCTATTCAACATAGTCCTTGAAACACTAGCCAGAGCAATTAGACAGACGAAAGAAATTAAAGGGATATGAATAGGAAAAGGGAACTCAAACTATCATTCTTTGCCTAGGACATGATTCTATACTTAGAGGATCCAAAAAATTCCACCAGAAAATTTCTAGACTTAATAAATGAATTCAGCCAAGTAGGATATAAAATCAATACCCACAAATCAACTGCATTTCTATACATCAGTGATGAATCCTCTGAAAGAAAAATTAGGAAACTAACCTATTCACAATAGCCTCAGGGGGTGAAAAAAACAACCTTGGGAATCAATTTAACAAAAGAGGAGAAAACCTCTACAATAAAAACTACAGGACACTAAAGAAAGAAACTGAAGAAGACTTTAGAAGATGGAAAGATTTCCCATGCTCTTGGATAGGCAGAATCAATATTGTCAAAATGGCCATACTACCCAAAGCGCTATATAGATTCAATGTGATTTCAATTAAAATCCCAACATCATTCCTTATAGAAATAGAAAAGGCAATCATGAAATTCATTTGGAAAAATAAGAGACTCAGAATAGACAAAGCAATTCTCAGCAAGAAGAGTAAAGCAGGAGGCATCACAATATCAGACCTTAAACTATACTACAAAGCTATAGTAACAAAACTGGCATGGTACTGGCACCAAAATAGACATGTAGACCAATGGTACAAAATAGAAGACACAGAGACAAACCCACATAAATATAGTTGTCTTATACTAGACAAAGGTGCCAAAAATGTACATTGGAGAAAAAAATAGCCTCTTCAACAAATGGTGCTGGGAAAACTGGAAATCCATATGCAGCAAAATGAAACACCTCTCTCTCACCATGCACAAAATTCAACTCAAAGTGGATCAAGGACCTGGGAATTAGACCAGATACCCTACCCCTATTAGAGGAAAAAGTAGGCCCAAATCTTCATCATGTCGGCTTAGGACCTTACTTCCTTAATAAGACTCCTAGAGCACAAGAAGTAAAATCAAGAATCAATAAATGAGATGGATTCAAACTAAAAGCTTCTTCTCAGCAAAAGAAACAATCAATGAAGTGAACAGAGAGCCTACATTCTGGGAGCAAATTTTTGCCACATGCATATCAAATAGAGCCCTAATCTCCAGGATATATAAAGAACTCGAAAAACTTAACACCAAAAAAACAAACAATCCAATCAATAAATGGGCTAAGGAGTTGAGGATCTATTTCTAACCTGAAGGAAATGCTGTAAAATGAAATAAGCCAATGTGTAACAGAAACTATGTGTTTTATACATACATCTGTACTTTTCAAGGTATACACACAAAGCACGCAAATGATCAAGCACTAATTTCTAAATCTTTCTAGAACAAGATCCAAGGCCTGGTCACACCGCCCTACCCAGCCTGGCCACGGCATGGACATGCTGCTTCTATAGAATGTGCTCGCTCCCCTTGAGGTTCTGATTGGCCAAAGAAAAGAAAAGAAAGAAAATGCATTCAGGGATTCCTGGGAGCCTGGCAAAGTGACTTCAGAATTCTCCAAGCTCTGGACATGCCACAAGAATGATTTCTTTTTGCTTTTTAGAATCTGCCTATTCTAAGAAGTGCACTAAACATAGGACAGATTCAGTATCATGCTAAGACTCTCAATGCTAAAGCCAGAGAGATTATTTTGAAGCACATGTGCACCTCTGTCCCTCCTCTGCTCTGTCCTGAAATGGCCGCATATTTCACTCAGAAGGAAAGCCAGAGTCTTCCTGATGGCAGGAGGAGTCACAGGCATGTCACTATGGTCTCCTGTGCCCACACCAGCTCTCTCCGTTGTGTTTCAATGCCTTCAGAACTCTGCCCCAGCTAACATTTTCAAGTTCAAGTTTTTGTTAAAAAGTCATCTGATTATTCTATTAACAATTCCAGCCACTATATATTCCCTTTTACCCTGCTCTATATTTCCCTTTTTTCATAAGACTAATTGTATTAAAAAAATTTTTAAAAACTATTATCTATTTATTACGTCTATTGCTAATTATGTGTTTATTTGTGATAAAATGACTAAGTTCCAGGACAGCAGACATCCTTCTCTATTTTGTTCAATGTCTCCCAAGTGCCTAAAAAAACTTCTGGCATACAGTAAGCTCTCAAATATTTTTGAAATGAATAACCAAACTGCCAAAAATAGAAACACTGTGCCACAGAACAACTTTCTGGGACTGCACTACAGCAAAGACTGAACCTAGAGATTCCCATGTTCCAGAAGACAGACTATGCCATAGGAAACAACCTAGACAGTTTCCCCAGGCAGCTGTTGGCCAGCAAGCTTATGTGGAACAACAGAGGTGTGGGCAGCACCTATATACAGTATACCTCATATATATGTACATCTTGTATACGGTACTCTTGGATTTGAGGTGCAGGGCACCCAATTACCATCTCTCAACCATTCCATCCTGTATCACATGTGTGATGAGCTTGGCATTGTGCTCAGACTTGTATGGGCCTCTCTGCATTCCAGAGGAAAGAGCTGCTTGTTGTCAAGTCTGTGCCCGCCCAGGGCCCCACCCAGGTACACATAATGTCTAGAAACCTTTGGCCTCAGGCTCAGCTTTGCCCAGTGCTGAGTCAGCCAGGCCTGGCAGTGGATTGGGAGCTCCACCCACAACCATGTGGACAGATCACATCTGCTGTCCTAAATCTACTCTGTGCCATAATTAAAGGGCAGTACAAATGACTCTGAGTAATATACACAACTATACAACCCATATAGAATACAGCACCAGAACACCCCAGGCCAAAGGCCTGAGCTACTGAACCCCCAAGAAGTTTACTTAAGACCCTTCTAACTTTCTCCCTTCTTACATCCTAGGACTTGTGGGGTATACAGTGCAGCGATTGAGAGCAATCTCCTTAGTTAAGTCAAGCTTGCTCTGCAACTTATTAGCTGTGTGAATTATCTATGCCTTGTTCCTCCCCTCAAAATGGCAATAATCATAATAACACCTATGAAGTAGGGCAAGTGTGAGGGCTAATGAATTTTAGGTAAAGCTTATGGAATAAGGAAGATAGAAAACGCTCAAAATTACTCCTGAAAACAAAATGTAGTATCTCCATGCAATGAAATGAAGTCCTGTTACATGGATGAACCTCAAGAACATTAGCTAAGTGAAAAAAGTCAGATACAAAAGGCCACATATGAGATGACTCCACGTACACTAGATGTCCAGAATAGGCAAATCCACAGAAAGTAAACTAGGGACTGCCAAAGGTTGCTGGGGAGTGGGAAGAAATAGAACGTGACTGCTAATAGATACGGGGTTTCTTTGGGGGCAATGAAAATATTCTGGAATTGGTAGTAGTGATTCATGCACAATTTTGTGAATATAAAAAAAACACCAAATTGTAAGTTTTTTTAAAAAGGCATTACTCCTCCCCTAAGAGATTCAGTGTTAATGCAGCACCCGCTAAAGTACCTGACACAAAGCAAGTCAAGCTAAATGTGCTAAGCTAAGCAACCAATGGCCAATGTGGAGCCAAAATTTTCTAGGAAATGCCAACAAAGACTTGAGCCACTGAACAGCTTCGAGGAATGATTGGCCAACTTGAACAAAGTCTTTTCCCCCAGGCATTTGGCAAGATGCCAACATAGGCTGATTCACTGTGGCTGAGGGTCAAGGGCAGGTTCTGCCAACAGGGGAAAGGATCAAAGCGGAACACGGAGGAACCGGTTCAGGGAGAGAAGAATGGGGGAGACAGAAACCTGCTTCATCCTTTGGCTGGAGTTTGTAATCAGAGATAGTAATCAGCATGCACAGCACCAGTCCCCAGCACACAGACCTATTTATATCAGCAGTTCTCTTCAATCAATGTGATGGCTACAAAAATGAACCGGGAGGGAGGAATCTAAGGGAGGTGCCATGGAAAACAAATAGGCTCTTATTTCAAAGCAACAGTTTCTTTGCTTGAATTGGCAGTCAGTAAAGAATACTTAATACATTCCAACACTCAGCTGGACCATCCTTGAAGTTCCATATACATGCTCTAGAAGTTGTTTTCTCAGCAAAAAAAAACTTTAAGAAAGGAAAAACAGGAGAGGGGGAAATGAAGTAGAGTTTTTAAATAAGAAAAGAAAAAGTCTCTTCCTTTGATAATGGAGAAAAAATAAATAAATTTTCTTTCTTGTGTTCTCCAGAATGCAAAAGCATAGAAAATTTAAAACAATGGAAACAAAATAAAAATGTCCATTTGTCAGTATAGGTGTCACCATTAGGAGATGGTGACTACTAGAAGCAGGCAAAACCCAGAGAAAATCTTCATGCAGAGCTCTAGAGTTTTCAGAATGAGCTCCTCACCCAGACCTTCCTGTTCTTCCTGTCACTTCGACCACGATTTCCATTATCCTCTGCTGTAGCAATTCTATTACTTTTCTAAATCCCTCTATTTGCCTATTCTAACTTCATGATCAATTAGAAATTCACACTCTTACAAGTGCTTTCAAGCACCTTTGATTCCTTTTAGCTACTTCTCTTTCCCATTATCACTGCTCTCCATCCAGTCCTCTTTTCCCTCCCTCTGAGACCACTGGAATGGCCTTTGACCTGTTTCACCTCTCACGCACAGATGGCTTTGATTCTTTTTCCACCCAGTCCCAGCGCTATCGATGGACAAATAAATGCATGGAGCCCTCTTCCTGAGCCTGGCGTTTAGGACCAACCCTACGCACCAACCACATCACACTTCCCCTCCCACATCAGACCTCCTGGCTCCACATCCCTCCAATTTCTAGCAGTCATTGTCTTTCATGATTTCTTGATGATCCTGTCAGAGTTCAGCATTCTCTCCTTTACAAGGCACTCTGTGACAAGCAGTTTTTCACACAAAGCCAGTATTCAATATAATGTGACTTTTATCATCTGACTCCTGGGAAGTTCACAGTTGACTTAGCCATGTCTTATTGACAACACCTTATCAAGTACCTATGATGGGCCAAAATCAGAATTAGAACAAGAGTGTTGGAGTTGCACCCAAGTATTCCTTAATGTGCACTGGATATATAAATGAATAAATGACTCTAATAGGAAAATAACATCTGAAAGTATTTATTTTGCACTATGCTAAATGCTTTGGATATACTTCTGTTTTCGTGGGAGTTTTTTCATTCTCAATTGACCTTTGGGGTATGTACTGTCATCTCCATTTTCCAAGTAAGGAAACCAGGTTCAAGTTCCTAAGATTATACAATGAAATCATCAGTGCCAGGACAGAATCCATCCTAGGTCTCTTGACTACAGAATGTATTCTCTCCCATATTCACTCTCACTTTCCTCTCTTCTTCCTTGCTTCTCTACTCCCTCCACACAAAAGATCAGGAGCTTCAGAAAATTTACAAAGCAAGACAAAGGCAGAACCAGAGAGCTCTGCACGTCCAGGGCTCAAAATAAAGTAAGTCAGGAGGACTCCTGACTGTACTCTCAGCAGGGCTGCCTCCATCTGTGTGGCTGGAGTTGGGAGGAACACAGGTCCACTTCCTTTGCATGGACCAACAGGAGATCCAGAGTCTCCAGATGGGTTTAAGGTCCAGCTCCAGTTCTGTTTAACCATGTGACCTTAAGCAGATCCTCTCATCACTCTTGAGTCTCAGTTTCCTTGTGCATTTAATTAGAATCATAAGCCTATCTCACCAGACTACAGTGAGGAGAAAGGAGGAAACTGGGCTGTAAGTGCCATGAAGGAGGAGATTCAGCTTTTCTTTATCATAGTTCCATCTCAGCAAAAGGTAATGCACTTGATATGTTTTCTGAAGTCCACTGCAGTAGTGTCCTGATGTTTCTCTTCTTGAATGACAGTTTTATGCCCGTTTGAGATCTAGGTGTAGGAACTGATTTTAAAAGAGAAATAATAATGATGGTGATGACACTATTATTGTCATCATCCTAAAACATAAGCCAATGATGATGATAATGATAATATAATAATAAATCACATGCCATAACAAGCAAACAAGAAAAATGAGCATTTTATTACATCGGCCACATATCCATGCTCTTTACAGTGGAGGAAACTTACAGGGAGAAAAGAGAAAGGCAAAAGCAAATATGAGTGAATAGATTCAGAAACTTAACTGATACCCTAAACGTCTAATCAAAAAGAACAGACTTGTAAATATAAATTGAAAGATTTGCTCAAAGAGAAGCAATTGAAGACCCAAATTGAATAGTCTCAGCAATTTGTGGGAAGAGATACTCTGAGATGGCATAATATAAGAACAAAGAAGAAAGTCAATTTTATCTGGCTCCAAATTATTAAATGAATCTGCCAACACCATGTGGAAGAAGGGCTTTAGAGAACTACAGTCAAGTTGGGGGAAACATTCAAAGTCCACAATTCATTAGACAGCAGAGGAAAAGCAGCTACAGATTTTTAAACAAGTGTCACCAGCCCAGGCCAAAAGGAGCCCATGGTTTCCCAGAGCTGCTGGAGACTTGAGGGGAAACCACTCTTTTATAACCCTTCCAGAATGCACAGACTGCTCAGCTTCTGGACTCGGTTCATCTCGCAGGCAATAAGTAATGCACATGTACATAATCCTCACAGAATGCGAGAAAAGAGGCTAAGGAGGACAAGGCCCCAGATGTAGTTTACCAAGGCATGTGATCAATCCTGACTCTTCCTTTCATTTAGAGAGGGGAGGAAAATTCCTGTCTCGAGGACCATCTCCTCATCTGAGACATAGGAAAAGCTGGGAATTAGTTCTTCAGCCAACAGATCTAACAAAATCACATAAAGTAAAAGTGGCCTTAGGAAACCCATTAAAAAAGCACTCAAAAGGTGGGGTCGATGAGTTTCAATGTGTACATCACAAGAAGCACAAAGGATGTGAAGTCAAAGGAGAAAACAGACCTAGGTCTCCCATTAGCCATCTCCTGTCCTTAGGATACCCCTGCATGGTGGAGTTCCACACCGCAGGCCGCCAGTACCATTTAAATTCTTCCAAATCACAATCCTGTATTTAAGGGGCACAGAATAATAACTTCATACTATAAGTCCTATCTTAATCTTAAGGACATCTGAAGATCACATTGAAATAGATGAGAAAGCACTGTGCAAACAATGAAGTATTTGACAAATAAGATTATCCCTCTGATATGTTGTGAACTTCTAGGAGTCAGGGTTCACTCCCCCGCCCCGTGTTTCTAGTATGCAATATATAGCCTATCATACTTTACAAGCACCTCATAAACAATGGACAGAGAAAAGAATGGAACTATGAATCAACAAGCCTTGAACAGAGTTCTCTACTGTAGGTTATGAAGGGCACAAGATGTGCCCCAAGTCTGCCTGTCACTGCTCACAATCTAGTTGCAAAAGATTTTCTCCCAAGACAGAGCACAGACAATGCACATATACACCTCCAGGTGCTATTTACAGAGTACAGACCAGAAGCACAAACAATGGAACAATCTGAGTTAAAATCCTCAGCAAAAAACTCCTTCATGTGATGAGCATGTTATGATTTAAAAAAAAAAAGAGGAACTCTGTAGTTGGAAAAGCCCTTAGGAGGCAGTTATTCTACTCCCATATTTTAAGATTGACAAAATTAAGCCTTTGGAAGGGGCTTCTGTGTGCTGGGCTCACATAGCAATTTCTACATTGGCTGGCCCAGCACCATCACCACAAAGATCATGGTCCCAGGGGGATCCCCATCAATCCTTGAGCAATAATATACAATTCAGGATAAATCTTGTTTTGCCTCATGGGGAACAGCTGGCAAACAAGTCTGGGCAACACTGTTCACTTCCAAATCATTTAGTAAGCACCCAGAGAAAATCTCCCTCCTGGACCATCCTGTATAAAATCTCAGCCCCATCCTTGCTCCAGAATATATGACATCTTATATATATATTCTCTGCTCTCTTCTTTGCGTATAAATCTGTTTTCCTCAGTGCTTTGTCCACAGCACCAAGCACAAAGCCCCAGGCATATGAGGGACTCAATCGAACGTCTGTTGAAAGGAAGGAATAAAAGTAGAAATAAGAGACCTAAAGAATATGATGGATGGTGTTCAGAAAGCAGACATGGATGAGGTGAACAACCAGAGGGAGACGTCAAAGGTGGAGTGGCAATGTGCAAAATATGGCGGGACCAGAATGGCACCAGGGAGGGGCTCCTTGTCTAAAATAAAAGATATTTGGATAAAACTAAAGCAGAGAGAATGCAGAATGGAGCCCACATGTTTGGTAAAGTGTATAGACACAGAGCTGTACAAACACAAATGGAGGGCCACCAATGACTCTCAGGACATCACCTTGGTGGCCCCAACACTCACACAAGCCCTGCTAGAAAACAGTTTGGCTGGAGGTGGGAGGATAATTCCTGGAAGCTAACAAATGTAGCACAGGCCTTCAAGCTGTTCCTCACACAGCCAGTGATTCTCAGAGCCAAAACCCCATTTCCCTCTTCACTCAGACTTGGCTAGCCCAGAAAGGCCAGCAGGGTCTCTCTAGCATAACACAGCAGAATTTTTCCACCTCCAGTTAAGAACTGAACCACAAAACTCTGTGTTTTGAAACTCACTGTGAGGTGGAGGGCTCTTTGTTGTCGCCGTTATTTATTTTTTAATGTTTCAAAGACTGATCTGGGAAACAAGTATATTTCAGAAGAAGTCATTTGCATGCATAAAAAATAAAGGCAGTGGAATATTGATTGTGGCAATATAGGAAAGCTGCACAATGTACCTCTCCAATTCATGGAAATTGAAGAAAATATAGAGATAGTGTGGAGATAGCGTGGCCCCAGGATATGGGCAGTTGTTGACTGTATCTGGACAGCCTCTGCACAGGGCCAGCCTGTCCCAGGAGCCAGGTCTGCTAAGGCTGCCGGGAAGAAATGGGATACATGTCCATGTCTTAAGAGAAAGCCAGGTCTGGGGCAACTTCTCCTATATCCCTGTCTCAGAAGGTAACTGAGTCTCCCAGGCAATCTAGACATGTCTGAAATAAATGCATAGACACTACAGAGGATCTCAATCAATATTCTGGTGTGAAAGATTAAATGTCAACTGTATTTATTTCTCTTCCTTTATTATGTTAACAAAGGTAGATTGGTAAATAAATAACATAAGCCAGTGATCTCTAAAGTGTTAAGTGCTTTAGTGGAAAGAGTAGTAACCTAGTAACCAAGAGGTTGAATATCATTCCCAGTTTGGGTGGCCACACAAGTGATCTGGGGCAAATCATTTGATTTCTTTGATCCTTAGCTTCCCTTTCTAAATGCATCTTAGCTAAAGTTAAATGGATATTATTATTTCAATTGTAATGATCCTCTATGTTGGTACTATCATTAACTTCATTTTGTAAAACAATTTTTACAAATTCATAAATGAGAAGTGCAGTCAGAAGTGCAAATCTGCCTGATTTCCAGGGCCCATGTTCTCCATCCTTCAGGTTATCATCTCCAAGTCCCTTCCTGCTCTGACCATCTACAGCATTCGTTGAAATACAAAGGGTTGAGACCACCAGTGCCTACATGCATCTAACTAGTAACCAAGTGTCAGAGAAGAACTGATTAAACAGTATGATGGCATTGACTCTACCTCAGCAGCTTAGGGTAACAGAAGACCCTAAGTCCTTTTTTATAGCTATTCCCAGATTATATCAGAGTTTTGTTCTGGTTAACTGTTGAGAATCTGAGAATTAACATGGTAACTTCTAACATAGATCCATTTCCAGTGATAAGTTCCCTCCACTCTCCTCCCATCACAAGCCAATACAGTCCCATGTATATTAACAACACTGTGATAAAGGTGTCTCATAAATCAGGCATGGTGGTACACGCCTGTAATCCTAGCCACTCAAGAGGCTAAGGCAGGAGGATCATGAGTTCAAGGCCAGTCTGGACAGCTTAGAGACCCTATCTGAAAATAAAAATAAAAAGGGAATATAGGTATAGCTCAATGGTAGAGCACCCCCTGGGTCCAATTACTAGTATTCCAAAAACAAACCCAAACAAAAAAACCAACCAAGTACAACAGAGTAAAATACAATCATAAGGACCAGGCTCTGGTCTTCGGGTCAACTAAATAAGAAAAATAGGGTTTAGCAACATCACATGAAACCAAGTTTAAGGGTGTGCTTCGGCTGCCAAGACAGAATGACTGAAGCCATATGAGCAGAGGTGGATTCCTGGAGGGCGACGTGTCAACTTTGATCTGTGTTGCTCATGTCAAACCTGGAAGGTTCACCTCCAGGTTCACTAACACACTGACTGATGGAAGTTCCATCATCAACATGAAGGAAACCATACCCTGGGTGAAGGTTTGAAGGAACTGAAATACAGCAAGGAGGCCAGAAGCATCATACTCAAACCTTAAAATTCCCTCTTCTCCTCCAAGAAATGAGTGGATTCTCATTCCATATCCACCCTCCTTGTAGAATGATGGCAGTGGCAGGGAGATAGACTTGGCCCCAGTTTTTTTTAATTCCCTAAAAGCTGCTGCCCAATTAAAGAAATTTGCTGCTGGAGGAAGTAATGCTCCAGGGATGCTGAAGCAGAGGCTGACAACCATTTGGAGGGGTGGCTGAGGTGTGAAGGAGTCCAGCTCCCATGGCAAGGTATAGGTACTGCTGTAAGGTGAATTGTATCCGGTAAAAAAGTTATGTTCAAGTCCTGACTCCTTCCACTGCCAACCCCATCTATGAATAGGATATTATTTGGAATTAAGGTCTTTGTGAAAGTAATCAAATTAAGTTGAGGTCATATTCAATTAAGGCAAGCCATAAATCCAATAATTAGTATTCTTCAAAGAAGAGGGGAACTTGGACACACAGACATGCACAGAGAGAAGATGGCTGTCTTGGTCCATTTAGGCTGCTGTAAGAAAATATTTTAAACTAATAAAATACTTTAAAGACAATGGATATTTATTGCTTAGAGTTCTGGAGGCTAGGAAGTCTGAAATCCACACACCAGCAGATCTGGTGTCTAGTGAGGGTTCTCTGCTTCAAAAACAATGTGTTGTTGCTGGGTTTTCACATGACAGAATGGTGAATAAACTTCCTAGGTTCCCTAGGTTCAAAAGAATGGAGCCTTCAGGACTTAATGACCTCCTAAAGGCCCCCTTTCTTAACACTATTCCATTGGGGACTTGGTTTCAACATATGGATTTGGGGGAGACACAAACATTCAGAAAACAGCGAAGTCCACATTAAGTTAGAGGGAGAAACTGAAGCATTGCAGCTAGAAGACAAAGAACACCCAGGACTGCCAGCAACCACCAGAAGCTAATTAGAGCAAGGGAAGAGATTCTTTCCTAAAATTTCCAGAAGGAGCATGAGCCTGACAGTTTCTAGACTCCAAAACTGTGGGAGAATACATTTATTTTAAGCCACCCAATTAGTGGAAATTTGTTACAGCTGCCCTAGGAAATTAATGTATACACTAATATCTGACCTTGGTGATATTATACCTCTTAGAAACTGACTGCTGTTTTCCAAATGGGAATTGTGATGGGAAACTAATATTAATTCTTGAATTAGAAAGAATGTTAGGATGTGGTTTAGTTCTCTCAATTCAATCACATACTGATTAAACACTTACTGAGTCCTAAATATACTTTTTCAAAAATTCTGCTAAGACCTTAAGAGATCAGGATGGAGGAGCTGGGATTGTGGCTCAGCGGTAGAGCGCTTGCCTCGCATGCGTGAGGCCCTGGGTTCGATCCTCAGCACCACATACAAAGCAATAAAATAAAGACATTGTGTCCATAAACTAAAAAAATATTTTAAAAAAGAGATCAGGTGGAGACATAATTTCTGCTCTCAAAGAACTCACTATTTGCTGTGATCTCATTGTTGAGACACACACACCCCTCCATGAATACATACATTAAAATCCTAATGTTAAAGGAGATGGTATTATGAGTGGAGTCTTGGCAAGGTGAATGGGTCATGAGAGTGAAGCCCTCATGAACAGAATCAGTGCCTGTTTAAAAGAGCTGCCCAGAGAGCTCCACTGCCCCTTCTGCCTTGTGAGGCATAGTAAAAAGAAGGCCAGCTATGGACCAAAAAAGGGGCCTTCATCAGACACCAGATCTGTTGGTGCCTTGATCTTGGGCTTCCCAGGATCCAAAAGTGTAAGAAATAAAAGTCTGTTCGTTATAAGTTCCCCAGTATATGGTATTTTATTACAGCAGCCCAAAGGGACAAACACATAATCCACCAAAAATGTAAAGACATATCTTGATTGATGTCTTTAAATCAATGTAGATACTACAGGCAGGCACTTACAAACACAGGGGTAAGGAAAAGGAAATAACTACTTTATCACTGTCTTATTCAGTGATAGTGGGTATCAAGGAAAACTTTTTGTAGAGGTTATATCTGTGCTAGATCTTTCAAAAGGAAGCATCAGGTAAACAAGGTAGGGAAGTACCTTCTAAGCATATCAAATTGTATTCAGGGGCCTTGGCCTACCTCTTCCAGATATGGATAGGGGCAGATATAAGGAGGGAGGGACAAGAAATAAAACTCAAGAACTACACAAAGTAGTACAGGAAACCCCACGGGTTTTGGGCAACCCTAACTCTGATTTTATTTCGGGGGGGTGGTTGGAGGGTACTGGGGATTGAATACAGGGGCACTCAACCACTGAGCCACATCCCCAGTCCTATTTTGTAATTTATTTAGAGACAAGTCTCCTTGAGTTGCTTCGTACCTTGCTTTTGCTGAAGCTGGCTTTGAACTTGTGATCTTCCTGCTTTAGACTCCCAAGCCGCTGGGATTACAGGCATGCACCATTGCGCCTGGCTCCTAACTCCAATTTTTAAGAATCTTATTCAGGGACTCCTCTCACACCCACAGCACTGTGCCATTTTCACTGTTTCATCTCAGAGTGACAGGGGTGCCATCTTCCTCCTCCCACACTGGTTATATACCACCTGGCTATTTTAATGGGGATAGCGACACTCAAAATACTCTCTGATGAAAAACTAGACAGAAGTCACCTCAGATGGTTTTCCAAACCCCTACCAGATTCTTAATCCATTCATTTCTCCTCACTCTGGCATGTGGAGAAGGGAGAGGCAGAAATGAAACTAACAGCTGCTCCCCAATAGCAGAGGGGCATGAGGATGTCACTGTCGTACTTGACAGCTGTGAGCATTCTTACAACACTATTATGTAACCCCTTCATATGGCGTGTTCCACCCTTTCAGAGCACTCACGTGTCAGTGGGTTTATTTCCACAGCAACCGAGGGAGCTGAGCAGCATCAATGAGGCCGGAAGGAGCCCAGGGGTCAGGGGAACAGCAAAGCAGAAGGGGACCAAAGATAACAGTCGGTCTCCTGAACCCAGGATCTCTCACCCTTCATGGTCCTGCTCGATTTTCTTTTGTAAAAGAGTTTGTAGAATTGTAGACTAGGAAAACCATTCAGCAGAGGTAAATAAGAATCATTCAGATGACATGATGAAGGTGCCGCTAGAAGGGGAAAAAGAGCAAGCCCTACTTTCCTTCATCTTAAAGTAAGAGATGCTTCATGCACACAACCAAAATAACCCACATCTCTGCCTTCTGAATTTGGGAATCTCAAGGAAAGAGCTAAGGACAGAATAGGATTGATGCTAGGGATATGTGGCTATGATGGAGCTCAGCGGGGCTGGCTGACCAGGCCCCCTTTCACTCCTGCCCTGACCTCCCATACCTATGATTCTTCTGTGTTCACTATATGATTATCTGCATCTGCCACCTTCAGGAAATTGCTAATACCAAGGACAATGATGAAATTGTCATCAGACACTGAGAACAGGGCCAATGGCCCTTGCGTACCAATGGACTTTTCCCTAAATATCATTATATGCTGATAGTTCATCTCCAAGGCTCAGAATTTTGCCCAAATCTTTAGGTTAAGAAAGCAACGACAAACATGCATGGTGAAGCATGCCTGTAATTCCAATAGCTCAGAAGGCTGAGGCAGGAGGATTGCAGGTTCAAAGTAATTCAATGAGACTCTGTCTAAAAATGAAAAATAAAAAGGGCTGGGGGTGTGGCTTAGTGATAGAATACCCCTGGGTTCAAACCCTAGTATCCCCCTATACACACATACCCAAAGCAAATACAAACTTTGGCTATATACTAACATCATAATGTACAAAGCAAGAATCACATTCTTCCTGAAAAAACTGAAAACGTCACCGGCAAAGTCTCTTTAATTTACTAGGATTAAAAAAACAAAAAGAATATCAATTAGATTGTATGTTCTGGTAGAAGATCTTTCCTTCTCTGATTAAGAAGGGAATTGATGCGAGGAAATAAAAGAACATTAATCCCCTCACCTTACCCTGCTCCTCAGCCCAATATCTGTGTTTCGGGGATTTATTTTTGCCTGATCTATAATGATAAAGACACAGTGCCTCTCTGCATACATGTGTGTGCTCACACACACATATTTCATTCTGAATTCTCTTCCAGGTATACTAGGTTATATATTAATTCTGGATTAACTTACTTTTCTTACTTACCCAAGGAAGACAGGGCTTGTTTTTGAAGCATGATCATGTGAAACATAAGGCTATCCAAACAATCTGTCCTCACATCAGGTATTGGATAACTCAGGAGAGAGGAGTTGGAGCTAGAAGAGGGGACTTAAATGGTTTCCTGCAGTACCATGTTCTCTGGCTACCTCGCTTCTCCTGCTTCACACACTTAGAAATAGACATCAAGTCCTGCATGAAGAAAGGCTGCGAATGTTCCTTCCTCCCACGAGGGAGAAGGAATGGAGAAAGCCGTTTCCCTTTTCCCTCGTCTCCCTCCCTTTCTTGCATGTATGCGCATCAGATGGTGTGAAGCTGCGGGTTGGAGGGAGGTAATAAACCCGAAAATATTGCAATATTAGGTTATAAAATGACTGACTTTCAAATAGAAATGTGTCAGTGGCCCACTAACTAACAGGAAGAGCAGCTCAGGCAAGGGCAGCAGACCCTCAGTCCCTTCCAGGGAGTACTATGGTAATAAACAAAGAGACACTCCACAACAGGAGCCAAGCGGGCTCTGCCTCCCTGCTCCAGGCTGGGGAAGGAGTCCCTGCAGAGCAAAGTAGCATGAGACCCATGCAAAGCAGCTCTTCTCAAAAGTGACAAGTAGCATTTTGTCACCATTTTATTTGCAAAGAGAAAACAAGATACCCTGGCTCGTTTGCGCTGATCCCCGCACTTCAGTGACACAGAGCAAGAGGAGAAGGCAGAGAAAGGTAAGCAGTGCAAGTGCTCCAGCCCACAGGGAAAGCAGGGAGTTCTGTCCTGGCTGCTAAATGTTTTCATTTTATTTATTAGTCACTCTCCCCTCAAGAGGGAGGGCCTAAGTCCCATGGCCTTGAATCTAAACAGGTGCTATGATTGCCTGACCAAGGAAATAACAGGGGAGTTAGGGTTGGCTGGTTTTCAGTCTCTGGCCTTAAGAAAGTGGCAGCTTCTATTGCTTATTTCTTAGGGCATTCTCTCTAGGAGTCCTGATCTTCCACATAAGGAGTCTGACAGACCGAGGCTGCCGTGTTGTGAGAAGGCCAAGCAAGTCAGACCAAAAACTAAAATGAACGACACCCATACCTGAGGGTGGGGAAAATGGGAATGAGGAAGGAGACAAATGTCCGGCCAGCTCATAGGCCAGGTCCAGAAATCACAGGGCAATTACTGGACATCCCTTCTGTGTTTTGTCTGAATTCCTGAGTCACAAAATCATTAGATATATTTTTAAGCCACTAGATTGTGAGCTAATTTTCATGCAGCAATTTGTAACTTAAATGGAACTTGTAAAAGCCATTTGTTATGAATTGGATCTTAAAGGTAAAGTCCCCACAAAGGTCATGTGTTGCAGGCTTGATCCCTACCTGTGGTGCTGCTGGGAGGTGGTGGAAACTTTAGGAGGTACAGCCTAGTGGAAGGAGAGTAGCTTCCCAGCCACCATGAGGCAAGCAGTTTTCTCCACTGCATACTTCTACCATGATGTTCTGCCTTACCACAGGCCCAAAGTGATGGGACCAACAACCACAAACTAAAAACTCTGAACTGTGAGCCAAAAATAAACCTTACCTCCATTAAACTATTTATGTCAGATATTTAGATATAGTGACAGAAAGCTGATTAAAACACCTTCCTAGTCCTAAAACTCTGATTCTGTGACCTTCATGTATCTTTGTGATCCTCCACCTCTTACCCCATCCTTACCAGGGTAACCAGATTCAAAAGTTGAAAGTTAGAAGGGCTAGGTGCATGCTCATGTTAGACCTGCCTTGTCTGACTCTTTAGAATCCACCTTCCCTTTGGACGGGAAACAGAATAGGCAGTTGGAGCTGGAGAGGAGAACCTCTCTGAAAATGAAATCAATACACTGGGAGAAACAAGGACTAAAGGCATCATTTGACTCCTTTGATCAAGTCTGCTCTACCCATGAATTTTCAGTGACACACACACAAGTCAATAAATGAATATTTTGCTTAAGCATGTTTACGTTGACTTTTCTAAAATTTTGCTGCTGGTGAAACCCCTAACCACCAATTAATCAAAGAGGTATCACAAGTCCTTGATTTTTTCTATTCCCAAATAATAAGTCATTACAGGCAAAGACAGAAGTTACTTTGGAAGATGGAGACACATAGGCAAAATTTTTAAATAAATCAAGTTGAAAATGAAAAAGGCTAGTCTAAGCCCAGGGAAGGAAGGATTCTAACACCCCTAGGATTCCATCGTGCAGCTCTTTGCCATGCTATTCATAGCTACATGTGATAAATGTGGGAAATCAAAGATAACCCAACAGATTGACACTGGTGGTCAGTTAATCAAACTGCATTCAGAGCACAGTGTGAAATGAGGTAGCTGATGAAATAGGAAGTTTGGGGATCATGCCACTAACTGTATCTATGCTTATAAAATAAAATACTAAGTGATCCAGCAGGTCTCAGACTAGTTGTTAAAATACACACACTGTATTTAGTAATGAAATAAGAGAAGGAAGAATAATGTCACAGGCCTGGGTGTAGAGGAAATGAGCACAGTGAGTAAACCAGGCCAGAACTTAAAGCTGCCTCCAATTGAGGTGGTGTTCTACCCAGCCTGCCTCCCCTGTGACTGGAACAAATGCCAAGGACAACTCTCCAGAGTCATGCAGGGTGTGCCTGACCCTGCACAGGCCCTCATCACAGGTGGGTTTGCTGGCTATGCCAAATGACAGTCAAGGACCAGGAGTGTAGCTCAGTGGAAGAGCACTCACCTAGCATGCTCTAGGCCCTCAGTTTGATCCCCAACACTGCAAAATAAATAAAAAGAGTGAGGGATGCCAGTGTCTCGCCTGGCTCTCTGATCTACAACACCCCCTGCAACTGACAATGGATCCACCTTGCACTTGGGGCAAAAGCCAGTTCCACAGGAAAGAAGGGTGTCTGCACCTGATACCACCAATATGCCTGTTCCAGTCTGCACGGGCCAAAGCCACAAAAGTGCACCACTGTTATCAGTAATGATAAACACCACTTATTGGGCAGCATTAGCACTGAATCCAACCAGCCGACCTGAGCTAAGACAGGAACTCAAGCAGCAGGAAACAGGGCAACTGCAGCATTCACAGTATATTAGAGCCACACAAAGCAATTCCCAGAGGAAAATAAATTGTGTGTCCATAATACTTGGATAGATGGTGCTTCAGACTAGAGCAAAGGTCCTGAGATTCATCAGAAAGTCTAGCCGAAGAAGGCTAATAATAATCATCATGAAATAAATCATACAAACACACTCGGAGCTCTCAGCCCAGGACTGCTTAAACACGTAAGAATCTCACAATCACATGAAAAGTGGGCTGAGTCCATCACTTCTCCATGCAACCTGCCTTCCACCCACCCACCCATGCTGTCAATCACCTAGCATGAAAAGCCAAAATACACCTCCTCGTGGAACATATCCAGGCATATTAGAAAAGGAAGGATACTAACCTGTCAAAAATGACGGTTACCTAACAGTTGCTAGGACCTAATAAATAGGGACTGCTGTCAAAACACTTGACTACTATAAAGCACATTTTTCAATTCTTCAACAAATCTCTCTTGAGCACAGTGTATGCCAGGCACTGAGCAAGAATGCCAAGGACATGGTAGTAAACACAAGGACCACACAGAGCTTGTCCTTCTGGGATTACCTTCTATGAAGAATGACTAAAATTTTATAACAAATGAATGTCAGAGGTACAGGCATGGGAGTAAAAGAGGAAAAACCCAGCTTCACCTATGGGGCCAGGGAAGAAGACCTGGAGGGAGGGCAGAGAGAGCATGCTCCAGGGTCTGAAAACAAGAGTAAGCCAGGTGTGATGATGCATGACCATAATCCCAGCAACTCAGAAGGCTGAGGCAGGAGGATCACAAGTTCAAAGCCAGCCTCAGCAATTTTAGTGAGACCTTAAACAATTTAGTGAGACCCTGTCTCAAAAAAAACTACTAAAAAGAGCTAATGATGTGGCTTGGTGGTTAAGCGCTTCTGGGTTCAATTCCCAGTACCCCCCCCCAAAAAAAGAGTAAAGCAGTCAGCTTTAAGACTACAAAGGAACTAAAGCAGAGGGAATGAAGAGGGTGGGGACAGAAGGTGAGGCTGGGGAGATGGGCAGAGGCCAGGTCATTCCTAAAAATGAATAGTAATGATTTTTATGGTAATGATAATGGCCGCAGGGTACTGACATGGAGGGGACAAATTGTCTATATGGACAGTAGTTACTTTCCTGAACAGTTCAAAGGAACTTTACTAACCAGAAATGCCCTTGGGGATGAGACAGAGATGTTATATGGCACTGAAATATAACCACAGTCAGACAATGTGATAGACTGAAATAGAGCTGACCTAATCTTGTGACATACACAAACATTTTGCTCATTTTTTTTTTTTTAATAATTATGATCTGCAATTGTCTCTCATAAGACTGAGTTGTGGGAAGATAATCCTTGTCTAGCTTTCTGGCAGTCTGGGAACAAAGGAAAATTTTCTCATTAGGTGAACCCCAATCTGTTTCTAAAAATGATTTGAGGCAGTTTAAAATTTAGAAAAAGGTTAAAGAGAGACAAACAAATGTATGGACAAAGATCACCCTCTGCCTTCCTGTACCGCCCACTAAACCTCCCTATCAAAAGCTCCACGGCTCTGACGTCATGGCTTAACAAACCAATACAGAGAAAAAGAATTACGGACAAGGGCAGAATCTCCCAAGGGGAGGACTAAAATCAGGAGCAGAATAGCTTCCAGGTTCTCTCTGGGCTCATCTCTGTATAAGCCCCTTCCCCTCACTGCCAGAGCAAAAGAACAATGAACAAATGGGACAAATGGATAACTTGATAGCAGTGAAGATCCTGCCCTGTGCCTTATGGTGCCATTAGATTCTGCTGTGTATGCCTGCTTCCCTTATGAGGTTCCATTCGCGTAAGTGCTTCATTAACTCTCTAGCAGGTTGAGCCCAACGGATACCCAATTTGACAATCCACAAGACACACACCCCAGGCAAGCAGCCCAGGAAACTGCCCTGCCCGCCATACACCTTTACCCAGTACACACAATCAGTATGGGGAGGAGGGCTCATGTGCTCCCTGCCCCACTCTCCAAAAACTCTTACCCCTAGCCTCCCTCTACCTTGACAATGGTTACAATAGAAAGGCCACCATATATACAATTAGAATCTGTATGAGTACTTTAGAGTTGAGTAATGGCAACTAATACTCAAATACATAGCTTTGGACTCTAGAACTGCTGGAATGACAGGACTCCATGACTGGAAAAGACCCAGGAAACATCAGTACTACCACAGCGTAGCACACAAGAGCATCATAATATTTATGTTTCTGGGGTAAAGGGGAAGAGGCTTTACAGGGCCAGAAGTAACCCGTCTCAGGAGGCCTCTGTGCCCATCCACCCCTCTATCAATTAGCCCCAACCCCAAAACGAAAAACTCTGTCTGAGAACATCCAAGTTCCACCCAACCTTTCCCACCCATCCCTGCTTCCCACTCCCATTCCTCCGCCTACTTCACAGCTGGAGAAGCCAAGGAGCCTCCTCCTTGCCCTTCTCTCTCCTCATACACTGTGGGGACCTGGTCCATGAGCTTCACTCCCTGGAAGCAGAAGCCTCCCTTAGTAATTACTCCCCTCTCTTCCAACACTCGCCACTTAATGGCTCACCATGTATAGAACTTTGTTAAGTATATTACTATAAAAGTATATTGATGGAAGCCGGGCGCGGTGGTGCACGCCTGTAATCCCAGCACTTTGGGAGGCTGAGACAGGAGAATCACGAGCTCAAAGCCAGCCTCAGCAACGACGAGGCACTAAGCAACTCAGTGTCTCTACATAAAACATAAAATAGGGCTGAGGATGTGGCTCAGTGGTCGAGTACCCCTGAGTTCAATCCCCAGTACAAAAAATAAAATAAAATAAAATAAAAAAAAAAAAATATATATATATATATATACATATACACACACACACACACACACACACATATATATATTTCTTCAGGCCGCCTGTCCCACTTCCCCAAAACATCAATTTTAATCTTCTGACACGCTAGAAGACCTGCTCTTGCTCTCCACTGGAGTCAGTGGATTCCTTCCAACCAATAATGTCTGCACAGTGAGTGTTGAGTTTTAATTCTCACAGGTGAATTATTTTTCCCATTTTTCCAATTTCTTAAGTATTTTTCTCAGGATTCAGAAAAACAAATTTCCCAAGAAGTGCCAGGAAGGATTCTCCTAAGGAAACACCAGCAAAAAAGAATGACATGGAGAAGTCCTATAGACAGAATAATGAGGAAAAGCAACTATCTATAAAATACATTATAATTACACATGTGTATATGATATTAACAATTCATATATATGGAATATATATATATTACAGTTCATTTATATGAGGATCCAGAACAGCCAAAATTCACTGATGCCCATAAAAGTCCCACAGTGCTTGTGAGTGCAAGAGAATGTGCATGGGGGGGGGAGGGAGGAGCCTCCTGTAATAGAGAGTTCCACATGTAGACCCAGATGGTATTACACAAGTGTAAATGATATAAAAAACTTGTTGAATTGTACATGATGATTTTGCCCCTTACAAAGCAGAAGTTGTACCTCAAGAAAAAAGAGGAAAAAAATTTTTTGTTATATGAATGACTGAACAAGAATGAATTGGAGCCAGATCTAGACTTGATGTCCTTTCCCGAAAGGACATGGTCACTAATGATGTCTGCACTCTAACCTGCAATCTGATACACTAATCAAACTTCACATTGACTTGATTAAAAATAGGCAAAGTATATCTAGAAACACCAAAATTGACTCAAGGAACCACCCCACTAAATCCCAGGTCCCCAGCGGGTACAGTGGCGCACGCCTACAATCCTAGCACTTTGGGAGGCTGAGACAGGAGAATTGTGAGTTCAAAGCCAGCCTCAGCAATGGCGAGGCGCTAAGCAACTCAGTGAGGCCCTGTCTCTACATAAAACACAAAATAAGGCTGGGGATGTGGCTCAGTGGAGTATCACTGAGTTCAATCCCTGGTACCAAAAACAAAACAAATAACAAACAAAAAAATCCCAAGTTCCCAATTCTAACCTCTATCCTACCGCTTGCTCTGTTATTGCACATGGTAAAGCTGATATCTCGTGCTTTCTGTCGGAACACTCAAGAACTTCATCTACCTGTCTGGATAGCCTCTGCCTGCCCCTTTGCATCTACTTTCCCCTCACATCTGGCCCTTCAGAGCTGGCCTAGATGGATAGTTTCCCAAAACTGCCTTGCCTGTTACCTTCGAGCAGGGTCTAGCCAGTGAGGAGCCCAGCAGAAACTCAGAGAAAAATCAAAGAACATAAGCACAGGGCACGCATTCTCCTAACTCCTCTTCAGGGTCACTTGGCATGCCTGTTTTCCTCAACTACCCTCTCAATGTATCCATTTTTACCAAATGATGTCATTGCAAGTTTCAGCAGCTCCTCCCTCCCCTGGCTCTGTTAGGCCTAGAGATGACTGATAGCCACTAGCATGGGGAGGCACTGTCCTGGTGGTTTCCTTGTATCTCTGTAAATTACTTGGAAACCCTCCTCCATTTCTCTTCACTTTGGCATAATACTTGTTTCCTCTTGAGACCCTGAACTGATACAATGTTTGACAACAAGAAAGCAGTTTTGTTCCATTTATAACATGGAAAGAACATGCTGTACTATGTTTATTACCTTCATTTTTTTTTTTTCTATTCCACTTGTTTCCTGTTATACCTATCACCCAAGCAGCCATTCCTCTACTTTCCCAATGTTAGCTTCAGGAGGAATGACACTACCATAAACCTTCGTACATTACAGACTACCTGCCGCCGAGAAGACATTCAGGTGTCTGATGTCTGATGAAGGACTGAATGGATGGATGGATGAACCACATGATAAAATATTTCATGAAAGAAGTAAGTTAGAAGCTGAGGGCAGTGATGCACACCTATAATCCCAACTACTCTGGAGGCTGAGGCAGGAGGATCGCAAACTCGAGGCCAGCCTGGGCAACACAGTGAGACTCAGTCTCAAAATAAAGAAATAAAAAATAGAAAGGGCTGGGGGTGTAGCTCAGCAGTAGCGTACTCCTGGGTTCAAGCCTCAGTAACACACACACACAGAAAAGAAAATGTAAATTAAGATTACCATATGGATATGTAAAAAAAAGGACTGTAAGAACATGAAGCTTGAATTTTTGTTGTTGTTTGTATGAAAAGACTGTGGGTGGTTTTTTAAATTTTAATTTTTCATTAAATTTGCTATGTTTATATAGCAATAATATTTTAAAAGAAAATATTTTTGTGACACTGAAATCTGGAATGAAAATGGAAATGTAACAAACATGCATTTATATGTTTTATAGATTCACAAATGGAATACTAAAACTTTTTCAAGAGACAACCAAATGATTAAACATTAAAGTTGACTTTCCCTCTGCACATAGCTATTAAAGAGTAATTAAGACTTTCCACTGTGTTAAGCAACCACTTGCCTAACAAAGTTGCCATAATCATGTTAAAAAAGGGCAGATGGAATCAAATGAGATGCAAATGGGGCATAGTCCCCACGTGCATTTATGGCCCCACATTTTTACTGTCAGCAGTTCTTCCCAAGCAAAGGACAACATGGCTAAATAGATTTATTTCTATATGTTTTTCAGAGGCCACTAAACCAAGAATAGGAGTGGAAACACTCCTACACAGACACTGGTGACTTAGTAGCCCCAGCTCAACAGGCAGTTGCTACATGACCCTAAGCAAGTTGTTCTGTCTCTCAATTCTCCATGCTCCTTTTTCTCATGGGCAGAATTAGAAGTTCCCTGCCAGACCTCATGTCCCCACAGCTCTGACACGCTATACTTACCACCTCTAGTGGTAGGACACGGATGGCAGAGGAAGAATGTCAACATCATCTCCTGGATATTCCTTCCAGGCCCGGCCAACTCAACAAGACCAATACTGAGCTCCCTCATCCTGACATGAGTTCCCCTTTGCTCTTTATTTTCCTCTTCTGAGAATGGCTTCACCAGATTTCAGTGCCCAAGAAAGAAGCCTGGCCAACATCTTGCTTCTGCCTCTCCTTTACCACCCACATCCAAACACCAAGTCTGCTCAATTTTGCCTTCTAATCATTTCTTGGATCTGGTCAGTTTTTTCCAGAGCAGGCTCCTACTACCTCTCTCCTGGACTACTGCAACACACTCTCGTCTCCCTTGTTGGTGTACCCAGACTGTTCTCAACATTATAGCCACCAGGGTGTTCCTAAAAAGCATGTCACTCCTTCGCTTAAACCCTTCAACAGACCTTGCCCTCAGGATCATGCCTCATATCCTGAAGTTGGTGCACAAGGCTCTTGATTATCTTAGCTCACATTTCCTCTCTCAGTGCCACTTCTTACCACTTCCCCAGTCACTCCATTGTTTAATCAAACTAAGCAACCTGTGGTTCCCCTGGGGATATCATTCCTCACCCCTATGGCCTTTGAGCATGCCTTCTCAAGAGAAAACCAATGTTAGGATGGTTAGGTTAGGATGCTCTTTTCCTGTTCTTGGTCTGGATGCTTCCTACCACAGGTCCTTTAGGCTCCAGCTTTCTCTTTTTTGGCATGTGGTACTGAGGATGGAACCCAGGGTGCTTTACCAGTGAGCTACATCCCCAGTCTTATTTTTTATTTTGAGACAGGGTCTTGCTAAGTTGCCCAGGCTAGCCTTGAACTTGTGATCCTCCTGCCTCAGACTCCCAAGTGGCTGGGATTACAGGTACGCACTTGGCAAGGTACCAGCTTTCTCTAAAAAATTCCTTAGGAATCCCAAATAGGGTTAGGTACTCTTACTGAGTGCCTGATATGCATTACTGAGAATCCTTACAGTCTGTCCTCTGAGTGAGAGTCGAGAGCACAGGATTGTCCATCATTTATTTCTGGGATTTAGAACAACTGCATGCAGAAATTAATACATGTTTATGGGTAAATGCATGAAGAAAAGGAGGGAGAGGAAGAGAAGAATGGAAAGCAAGGCTTTCGGCACTTTCAAGACCCTATTCTACAACAGGATTTGTGTTAGCCAGGACCCCATGGATTCCACATAGCCTTTGGCTGGAAACTATATTTTCTTCCTTAGGAGACAGAATGAATTCCCACAGATTGTCATTATCTATTAGGTTGCATTCAACCCAATTGCCCTCAAATCATCCCTGATGATTCTAAACTCCTCTTTTAAGGAATACCCATAACTATCTAGGTCATAACATTTTTAAAAATCTAAACTTTCAGATGAATGAAATCTGACAATCATTTTGAATGCTGAGAACCATTTCAAACACAGGCCATGCATATGCTTTGAAAACATCCAAAGCTTCGTTCCTGCCATTCCGACCTCTCAACTCAGTTAGGCCCATCTCAAGTATCGACCCATCCGAAGGATTCCCTGGCCTGTGCCCGACACTATAGCAGCTACCTCACTGTCCTCCCACAAGACTTCTGCAGAGAACCTTCCAATGGTCTACACTGCTCATTTAAAATGACTCAAATATACACCATGGATCTGTATTTACATACATACATACATCTGTAGTTAATGCATACACATTAACACACATAGCATTTATCCATACTTACTCAAATGTTTGCTCAAGAAATCTGTCTTAAACTCCTATCCAATATGTCTTTATTAAGAAGAGTAAGTTGCAGCTGAGTGGCACCACAGCCACTCTGACTGGGGCTTAGGGTCTGATAAACTCTCATGCAGGTATGCGAGGCTGATTCAGGTGCTGTGCACAGCTTTCTCTCCAGAAGTCACCACATCTGAATTTTAATGGCATTTTCACTGTCGAAATTTGAAAGGGCCAGAGATACAAGTTGTTGGGAAACTGAGATTCACAAATACATCATTACCTCCTGCTATGGTTTGGATAGGAAATGTCCCCCAAAGGCCCATGTGTGGAAAGCTTGGTTGCTTGCCTACAGCTCTATTGGGAGGTGGATCTCTTATGAGAAAGGGTCCAGTAGAAGGAAGTTTGGCTACTAGGGGTGTGACCTTGAAGGGGATACTAAGCCCCCAATTCCTTCCTGGCTCTCTTCCCATCTGCCATAAGGCAAACAGGCTTCTTCTGCCACATGATCCCATCATGTCATACTGTACTGCCACAGGACCAAAGCAACAGGGCTAAGTGACCATAAATTGAAACCTCTGAAACCATGAGCCAAAATAAACCTTTCCTCCTTATAAACTGATTCTCTCTGGTATTTTGTCACAATAACAGAAAGCTAACTAACATGCCTCCTTTTAATATCAGCCTATTGTTGAAAAAAAATAAAACAAAAGAAGCGCTGAGAGGCAGCATGAGACAGCAGGAGAAGACGGAGCTGGGTAAGAACTGCCACTACAAAATGTCCTCAAGTGGTTTCTCCTCTTCACACCTCCCAATACCCAAAATGAAGATGGTGAACTAAATAACTTTAAAAGTCTTTTTGACTCTATAGTGTATTTTCTACTTATGAGTCTTCTTCCCCCAGGCAAATGCATTGGTAGGACTATATCATTTAAAAAGTAGACACAGATGAGCGCCTTTATAGATCTTTCTTCCCCTACAGAGAAAATTGGGCAAGAAATAAAAAGCTTAACAATTTCTGTGGTATCAAGTCTTTGCCCATTGTCTTCTAAAGAATAAAGCCTAATTCAGCAGCATCTTCTGGTCTAGTCTGCCCTTTCATGGAAAACTAACTTTTTTTATATGTAGCTTTAAAAAACATCCATTAAGCCAAGTGAGGCTTTCAAATGTCTGCATTTATAAGAACTATGTATTGCAGACCTTACTGTGAAAATCCCAGTTCCACTCTTCAGACTCAGCTAACTTGCAGGTCATGTGATAGGCACTTAGCACTAGAGGAGCAGGATGATTGTGTTAGCATAATTCTAAAGAATCCCCTACCTGCCCTCAAGACACAAAGAGGTGCTACAGGAGCAAGGGTCAAAGCTCCCTACAGGCCTTCCTTATGTCCCTAAAATCCAAGCAGCAGTGGCTGGTTAAGGCTGAAGGTTAAAAGCACCCAAGCAAACCGAGCCTTGAGGGTTAGGAGGGAGGAGGTCGAATCTCTCTCTGCCTTCAATGATACTTAATAAAGAAAAAGAGTTCCAGGGGAACAGAGCACACACTGCTCTCCTTATGCCAAATGCCACCAACACTAGAGCTGAGCAGCACAGCCTGAAGCAAAGACCTGCAAGGACCCTTGAGAAGATAGGAGAGGCAGGTCTACTAATGCTCCCAACAAAGTCAGGATGACAAGGTGTCTGAGTAAGTGAGTAGAACAAACACCCATGAAGCCTCAAAAAGGTATTCCCTTCTTCCGCCATACTCTCATCTCCAAATCCCTTTCTACTGCATCAACAAGATTATAAATTTTGCTGGATATTAAAAAGTGATTGGAGAGGCTGTGCCAACAGAAGACTTTAGAGAAGATACCATTCATCACGTGGCAGGCTGAGAACAAAACAGCAAAGCCGGGGTATTTGTTGGAAGCAAAGAGGAAAAAAAAAAAACCCTTCTTAATCAACTCTTAAGCAGGAACTTTCAATGGTCTAGAGAAAGTTCTCCCAAAGCAGATAAATCTTTAATTGATTAATGTCATAAACAATTAAAATGAGTTTCCATTGCAAAGAATATGCATAGCAAGAAACCCTTTTAAAGTTTCCCTTAAAATCACAAAACAGTCAGCTTTGGCACCTGGCCCAAGGCCAAATTCTTCAAATGCCAAACCTCTGACAGAGGGTAGAGAAGGAGGGGATGAGCTCACTGGAGAAAATGAATGTATTAAGGGATCCTGAGCAACCCCAGAATTCCACTGGCGCCCAGACCCTTGCCAACAAGAGGGGCTTCCATAAGAATTCTTGCTGTGTACTAGCTACTGTTCCAAGTTGGGGTCTTTAGAAGCAGATACTGGGAGAGAGTTGGGGTTTATTGTGGTTTGGATATGAGGTATACCCCCAAAGCTCCTTTGTTGACGCAGAAATATTCAAAAGCGTAATGACCTGGGGCTGGGATTGTGGCTCAGTAGTAGAGTGCTTGCCTCGCATGCGTGAGGCACTGGGTTCGATCCTCAGCACCACATAAAAATAAATAAACAAAATAAAGATAGTGTCCATCTACAACTAAAAAAAAATATTTTTCAAAAAAGTGAAATGACTGGATTGTGAGAGATGTAACATAATTAGTCCATCCTAACTGGGTGGTATAACTGTAGGCAGGAAAGGCGTGGGTGCAAGAGGTGGGTCACTGGTGGCAGGGTGCCCTGGAAGGGTGCATTTTCCCTGCTGCCCCTTCCCCTTTCTTTTTCTCTGCTTCCTCACCTTGGTTCCAGAGCAAAGAACTCTGTCAACCATGGACTAAACCTCTGGAACCATGACGCAAAATAAACTTTCCCTTCTTTAAGTTGTTCTTGCCAGATATTTTGGTCACAGTGATGAAATACTAACACAGGATGAAGATGTGTAGCAGGGTATCAGATCTGCTAAAAGGAGAAGGAAGCATTTTGAGGCAGAGGAAGTAAGCCAATAAAGCCTGGGCAGGGTCTTCCCACCTGTACTTAGCCTGTCACCAGATATCTCTAGATGTAGGTACCCCAGGAAGGGCACAGCCTAGGGCAAGCAGCTCCCTGCAAAAGACCCTCCTGGAGTTGACAGTCAACAGGAGACTGTCAACAGAATACACTACCTGCAACTATCCGCACGGTTCCTTTTCAAAAGAAATCTTGGTGGCACATTTCTGCAGTTATCAAATCCATCTGTTCCAGAGACATAACCTGTAATTTACAATTAGGTTTTAAAATATTAAAAGTTTAAATTTAAAAAGTAAAATACTAAGAGAAAACTATTTCCATTTGTACTTAAAATAATGACATTTTCAAATTAAAGGAAGATCAACTGCAAGGAAATGTTGCTCTTCTCATTTACTAAAAATTATAAAGATGTATTTATATCTATATGTGCATGCGGTATGTATTTATACAGAGGGTTATCTGGAAGAATACTGACAAAAATGTCCATTATAATTATCTCTTGGTGCTATGATTTGAGAAGTTTTTTCTTTCTTCTTAATATTGTTCAGAATTGTTTACATTTTTGTAGCAAGACTCTTATCTTTGTAAACAGATGGAAAGATGTAAACACAGATCAAAAGTATCCTTTGTCTTCTCTCAGGGACTTCTGTATCTTACTTTTAGACTTCTGTATCTTACTTGTAGATCCAGGTGAGAATGCCATTGTAGAGAAAGAAATCCAGATTAACTAAAGGCCTTGGATCCAGTCACTCACCACCAAAACAGACTAATAACTAGCTGATCTATACCTCGGCTTCTGCACATATTAGCTAGAGGTGGGAGAAACTGGAAAATCTCTAAGACTCCTTTTAACTCAAGTTTTGTGGTTCTAAGACAAATGTCATCTACCACCTCCCTCATTGTTTTCTGAAATGGGAAAATGAATTTAAATAATAAATGAACAAAATAAAGGTATAGATTTACTGTAAGAAAACTGTACTGATGGCTATGAAGTTTGAGCTCTCTGCCAGTTCCCAAACCTTCCTAAGGAAAGCAGACTTTCTGGCAGGTCTTCATCACAGACGCTGCTGAAACTTATGCTGCAATCTGATCAAACCAGAAATAAGCAGATCTATACCCACCAAGACAAACAGGGAACCAGGCAGCACTAGCCAGTAAGGGCCTGCCAACCCAAATAGCAAATATTTGGTCCTGTTAAATTACCAAAAAAACTATAGATGCCATGGGAACACAAAGAAGTGGCACTGGTATTTGTCCTTGTCCCACAAGTACTGGTCTCTCACTGTCACTCTCTGTGACATCTAGGACTATGAGCTAAAAAAAAGATGGTTCTCCTTGCTTCTCCTAAAAAGAATTCTTGCCTATCTGTCCTCCTTTTAGGGTGTTCAAGGAGCAGCCTCTGAACTTTGAGAACAGGACCTTTTTTCACATTCAATAATATGTCTCGAGCACCTACCCTATTACTTGACACAAAACTAATCATTTTTAAATTGAACAAATGAATGAATACATTCGCTCCTAGGCTACATATAGAACACTAAGGCTATCAGAAAGCATGCCATGCTTGGAATTAAGGCAAAAGGAAGGCAATATGTTCTTTCAGTGCTATACTGGAGCACTATCTAGCAGGTGCACCCAGGCATTATTTGACTATTTTTTGTGTACCATTATTTGTGCACCAGTGTTTGACTATTTACTATTTGCCATTGATTAGAGTTCAAATTTCGAAAAGTTACAGATTAACTTAGACTTTGTAAAGTTTTAACTTGGAGATTTCTATCCATTACAGATATATATGATCTCTCTGGCTGGTAGAAACAAGAGCCCCAAAGGTTAACTTACTTGTGGTCCTGCAGGACATTGACTAGTTTTGCATCTACTTTAGCAATCTTATTCCAATAGTTACTCCAGTTTCTATAACTACACAGCTCCTCAAACGCTCTTTGAACCAGCTTTAATTTCCTACTAGTTTCCTCATTAATGAGTTAAATAAATCTTTTGCCATGTGCTGACTTCATATTTGTATAACAGCTATGTCTGAAACTTTTTTTAAAAAAATTATTCATCAACAAGAGAAATATAAAAAAAAAAAACCTAGTTTGTAGTCTAGGATAAGAGTAAGACATGTACATATATATTTATACTTTAAATTAGAAAAGGTAGTGCTGGAGATCAATGTAAAGAGCCACTGAACTACAGGGAATAAATAAAGAGATGGCTTTGAGCTTGCTTCATAGCTAGGTTTGGTGCTCATTGTCAGGAATGTAAATCCTTGACCACTCCTTAAAAGAAGGGGGATGGGGAGTGATCCATTGGAAGGTACTTGGAAACACTAGACAGTACTTGCTTCTCTGCTGTAGTTGAGTGGGGTCTCAGGGAAGCCTTTGTAATACCAGGAGAGACACTTCCTCTGAATGCCAGCTTCCAGCTCCAAAGTGACATGATTATTAAACAGTTCCCCAACCTAAGAGAACTCACCTCCATCCTGGCTTCCTTCATTCCCCTTTAGGAGTATCACACTGCAGGAAATGCAAGTCTTTTATTTGCTAAAAAGAGGGGAGAAATCAGTTTTATTAATGGTGGGGCTGCTTCCTGATGGCAATAATCAAATCTAGATGGAATCTCACAGCCCTCTCAGGCTTGGTCTATCCCTACTCTCCAGACATGTGAGACTCCTTGTCATGGGTAAGGAGCCAGACATGAGTCAGAACCAGTTAAATTTACAAGGACATGCTTACACACATGAAACCAGGTCCAAAGTCTTTGGATGGGAATGTATCAGATGGGATATTCCCTTGCCTGACAAAATCAGAATGTGCTGTCTATGCAGTGATGATAAAACTGCGTCTTAATTCCAGGTGTGGTGGCACACACCTGCAGTCCCAGCCACCCAGGAGGCTGAGGCTAAAGAATTGCTATAGTTCAGGAACTCAGAGCCAGCTTGGGCAATATAACAAGACACGGCAACCAACCATTCCTTCACTTCTACATCATTCAAACACAATAAATCTTTCTTTCATACTGCATAGTCCTCAATCCCTTTTAACCTTATACAACTGTTAAAGCAAACTACAACAGTGTTGGGGGTTGAGGTAAGTAGAGGGCCATGAGATTGCTATTCCATCCTGATCAAAGCTAGGCAATCGTAGTGAGCTCAAACTGAGATGCTCTTGCTCTGGGCACATGCGTGTGAGTACGCATTTCCCTGACCCATGAGTGCCTTCCTCACCATCCGCCCTACACAGGAGGAGCTTGATAAGAATCTAATGAACATGTGAATGAAAGGACAAATCCATGAATACTCAGAGATAGTAAAGGACAGAGTATCATTCCTATTCCAAGGAGGTAAAACCTGAGACAAAAAGATTTAGTGTCATGCAAGAGCCAGGAAGCAATTCTTCTGCTACATCTGGCACGATTCAGACCCTTAAAAGATAATTATATATGTTTCTGGAAGATTAGAGATATTTGAGAGTTGAGATAAGAGCAATAAATATGATTAAGGAGACAAAAATCAGTTCTGTGAGGGAAATAAAATCATAGTAGCAAGGGTTAGATTAGACCAGGGGCAGATCTTGGGGCTGTCTTCAGGTGACTGCAGCTGGAAGCTCGATTCCATTACTCATCAGAAAACACCCAGCACGAAGAGACCTTGATGCTGGACAAACAGCACGTTATTTAAACTCTTGGCAATATGCACTTGATCATTTTTGTCAACGCGGCTTACTTAACAATTCTTCTGCTCCTCGCTCCCAGTGCACGCTCTTGGTTTAAAAGTCCAAGTCTTCCACGTTGCCAGAATGAACATCCACAGTGATTGGTTTCAGTTCTATACTCATGAATAAATATCATATTTGTGACCTTTAGCACACCCTCTAGGCAAGGATTATTATAATGAGCGCGCTGATCAGTCACCTTGGCATGCACAGCAGGAAGACTCTGGAGGGAGTTAGGACTTCCTGAAGGGAAAGGTAATTAAGCCCGCAACAGTCCTCCAAGGTGCCCCCCCCCACCCGCAAACCGCCTGCTCAGTGATCTTTCAGACACCACCATCAGCCTCAGAAGGCTCAGAAGCAGAGCTGCCTAGAGACAGGACAGGAACAAATGACAAAGCTGTGTGTAGGTTCTGAGGGTAAGATGCTTTAAAGGCCACAAGGCCACAGCAAGCTGGGACGTTGCCACTTCAAATCTTCCTTGGAAGCAGCAGAACCATAAATTCCAATACCAACAGAACGGGCCCTGGTCCACCATTAAAACTCTCTGGAACTTTGCCTGAGTCTACAGCGATAAGGTGAGCAGGGCAAATGAAGATTAACAGCAGACTAGCTCAAATTTTGGACAAACCCACACACTTCACAAGTGGCTCCTGTTAATTATTTTTTGTAAGTCTTTAACTCCACCAGTTAAATTATTTTCATAATATTTTTACACAGTCTCAAATATTTGTGATGAGTAGGGGGGTCATAAATAAACCACACAAACATTTTTGAGGACTTGAGTTGATAAAGTGTCATCATATAAATTGACACTGACCAGTTTTTCAAAAAATTGGACAGCCAGGCGTGGTGGCGCACACCTGTGATCCCAGCACTTTGGGAGACTGAGACAGGAGAATCCCGGGTTCAAAGCCAGCCTCAGCAACGGTGAGGTGCTAAGCAACTCGGCGAGATCCTGTCTCTAAATAAAATACAAAATAGGGCTGGGAGTGTGGCTCAGTAGTTGAATGTCCCTTAGTTCAACCCCCAGTATTCCCCACCAAAAAAAAAAAACAAAGGACTGAAGGTATAGCTTAGTGGTAGAGAGACTGACAAGCATGCTCCGAGACCCTGGGTTCAAACCCCAACATGCATGAACAAACAAATAAACAAACAAGAACTGACCAGTTCTCGAAAAATATTTCATTTGTGATATTCCCAAAAATACATATCAGAAATAATATCATATATGCCCATTTATGCATCAACCAGCTTTAGCACACCGTAACACTTTACATTTCCTTCAAACTTCTATATAATAAAAATCTACAGATAGAGTTATTACATCCCCCTCTCCTGTCATCGAAGAGGTAAGTATCCTGAAATGTGTGGGTGTCATTCTCAAGCAGAGTTTCATACTTTGATTACATGTATGTATTCATAAAGAATCCATATTATTATTTAACATCACATAGGTGTTGTGGTACAAATCTTTCTACAACATGTCTTTCTGAACTTTGTATTTTTGAGTACTACAAATGTTGGAAATGTAACCCAGATAACCAATTCTAATTGCCATATGATATTCCAATTTAATTAATTGCTCATAGTGACCTTGTGCATGAAATGATGAGTAAATACCTACCCTCATCCTAAAAAGCAATGACTAACACATACTTAGTTCTGATTCAACAGTCCATACTTCTCCTGCAAAACTCTCATTTCTGAAAGTTGAAGACTAAAAATTACAAAGCCTTCATACAAAACCCTGTCGGGTAGTAGATTAGGGAAAAGAGAAAAGCCCTCACTCTCACCACTGTCTCCAGATTCATCACTGTACAAACAAGCCCTCCAACTCACAAAGAGAAGATGCTAATACCCTGGTTTCTTTAAGCTAAACTTCACTCTGGGAAATCTGAACATCAAGCAGACATTTGGTATCAATGAATTAATACTAATTTTTTTGAAGTGTGATAATGGTGCTATGGTTATGTTAAGAAAGAAAAAAAGGTCTCTTAATATTTGTAGAATTTAGTTTTACAGGATGAAAACAGTTCTTCAGGTTGCATAAAAATGTGAATGTACATATTAACTTTTTTTTGTATATGTAGTGCTGGGGATTGAACCCAGGGCCTTGAACACACAAGGCAAGCACTCAACCAAGTGAGGTATATCCCCAGCCCACTTATTAACATTTCTAAATGGTATGCTTAGAAATGGCTAAGACAATAAGTTTAATAGTATGTGCATTTCACCGTAATTAGTTAAAAACATAAAATGATATCTGTGAGGATAAATTATGTCTTGGATTTGCTTTCCCTAAGCCAGGGTACAGTAGGCGTTATAGATAAAAATTAGACCTGAGTTGGTAAGTGTTGAAGCTAGGTAACAGGGACACTGAGGTTCATTATACCAGACTCTGTAATGTCATATGTTTAAAGTTCTCCAAAATAAAAGTTTTAAATACTAGTTTAGCCCAACATAAAAAAACTCCATTTCACTAATGAGGTGTTTGACTTTTAAACTGAAATAAAAAGCAGAGTATTTTTCAAATGCTCACATTGTTCTCATTCTGTGGTTCTAGAATGGACAATGTTTCTCAAAACTGAACGTACTTTTGAATCATCTCAGCACGTTGCTGAAACCCAGTTCCTGCTCAGTAGGGCTTAGGTGGTGCCCAAAAGGCTTTTTAACAAGCTCCCTGGTGAAGGTGCTGTTCAATGATCATGCATGAGCTATGCAATGGGGGACTTATATGCAGCAAGTATGTGCTAAAGGGGGAGCCAGCAATGCTTTATTTACATTGCTTATCTGGGTACCAATGCTGCTGCTGTGCTCTGGAGAAAAGTATCATCCCTTGGCACCTCAGAAACAGGTATCACCATTCACTCACAGGTAACCTCCCAGGTAAAGGTCACACAAAAACAGAAGGAGTGTCGCAATCAGGTTTGTACCTCTGGGGACAGCACTGTACATCTAAACTCATTAAATTATAATATAAAATTATTGCCCTGACAGACTCTGATTCTAAATCTGTAAGTAATGACTAAACCAAAGAAACATGTTCAGAGGTCAAAGTGCAGATTCCCAGATTTGAGAACTATTAACTATAAGGAGGTTAAAAGAGCAAAACAACTTGGAAGTGCAAGTAAATTCCATGTGATAAAGAAAGAAAATTCATATAAGCATGAGGATGCCTAAAAAAAAAAAATCACATCTCTGAAGAATCAAAAAAAATCACATCTCTGACGAATAAAAAAAAAGAAATTCTACCCATAAAAAATCTTGTCCACAAAATATAGTGACTTCCTTTAGGATTGATGGTCATTGGGTTGACTTATGCAGTCTTCTGAGTCCAGAGACTGCTTGCTTTGTTAGATGACCTGTGCCCAGTACATAGGACAATTCTTAAGACATTGGCAGGTGATCACATCTCTCCCATTTAGTGAGCTCACTTAGTGTAAGACAAGTATTAAGCAATTTATATTAATTATTTCACTTAAAACACTTTGTCTTTATTCGCTAAGTCCCTCCCCTCTTTGCAAAGATTTTTCCTAAAATGTTAATTCTTGCTTCTCTTAGCAAGCAGTGATATAAAGAATAAGGTGCTACCCTCCTACCTGGTGAACTACAGATATAGGCTGTCTGAAACCTAGGCTCTCCTTTTGTAAGGAATGACAGGGAGAGAGCTACTGTGAGGAGCAGGGAAGAAGCCTATGTGTCCCTGCCTTTGGCAAGCCTGCAGTCTCGTGGAGAAGTTAGCAGGCAGAAAATTAGTACATATTTACTATTTAACAGATAGACAAACACACACCCTCCACTCAGCACAGGCAAGGGAATCTTGACAAAAAGCCTAAGAGGTCACCATTAAGATGGTTTGGGGATTGGACCTTGAGGTCACTTATAATACACAAAGAAGGAAAAATACAAGCTAAGGCACTGAAGCCTGTAAGAACCAACATCAGCAAATAGCTTGGAATGGCTGGAATGCAAAGATTTAGACTGCTGGGGCCCCTAGAAGAAAAGAAGTCAGTGGAATGGTTATTTTAAGAGGTTGTTTAGTGGGGCTGGGGTTATGGCGCAGTGGTAGCGTGCTCGCCTAGCACACGAGAGGCACTAGGTTCAATTTTCAGCACCACATAAAAATAAAATAAAGATATTCTGTCCACCTACAACTAAAAAATAAACTTTTTTTTTAAAAAAAGACTTTGTTTAGCCCTGAATTGCCAATTTTGTACTTAATTTTTAATTAGATATTATTCTTTTAAAAAAAAAAAATCTGTTGTGACTTTCTGAAAAATCTGTTTTGTTGTTGTGACTAGTCTCAGAAACTTTTCTTGAGGCCGCAGCCTGCAGGGAGATTACAGGACATCTGCCCTGACCTTAGAGTTTGTCACAGAAAGATAAAGAAACATGTTCACACAGTTTATGGAGTTTTGAACCAGGATGCCCCAAACCCAAGCCAAAACCACCCCCAAAATACAAAACAGTAGGCAAAAAACAATGTGTTCAGAGTACAGACCTGAAAGGAGTTTTGTGCATCACTTGTAACCTGTGCAACGTGACAGTAAAATGTCATCCACAATTAGAAATCACTAATCACAATTAGAAATCAGTCCTAGGATTAGACCCAGTCCAAAGACCTCCAACAGGAAGAGTTAAGGTCCTGAATACCCACATCCAGAGGGTCAGTACTAAGGTTAACAAGATAAAATCATAAAAATGTTGCTCAGTGAGGAAGAAACCTCCAAGAAAATCTCAGGGCAAAACTCAGAAATGTCTTCTCTGCGAAGGACAGACTTTGAGAAACAAGAAATGTCTAATGCTACTTCAAAAACACAGTGAGTCAGAAAAACAATTCCTTGCCCTTTTATTTCTTCCCAGAATAAACACAAACAAGAACTAAGAACCAACTTTTCTTGACATCCTTCGGGTATTTCTGGAAAAGTGCCTCCTTGGAATAAATAACTGAAGCATGTTCTGCCTCCCTTACAAGATAGGCATGAGGATCAAGTGGTATGGAAAAGTTGCTTCTTGAGAGTAACCAAGGTGCAAATAAACATTTCCATCCTCCTGTGGACAGGCTGTTTTCATAGATCTCAACACCAGAGTAAATCCCAACAGCAAGAAAAGGACTAAAAAAAAAAAAATTCCTAGTATTTCCAGCTCTGTGTACTTAGGGAAATCATAATCTGGGTAAATCTCAGGATTTCAGGAAACTTGATAAACAAAAAGTTTCTACATGTCCTTTAAAGAACCATGGGTGGTTTTACAGGATGGCAGGCTTAACCTTGAATGCCTGATGGGACATCAGAAGAAAACGTAAACCTGAGCTTTGGTGCATGATAATTTTCTATTCTGTACTGTAAGCAATGATTACAAAAGAAAAAAAAAAACTACCTATAAAGTTAACAGTTGGTATACCATATTTCTACCAGACTGAACAGGTACAAATTCATAAATTCTGAAAGCCATGAAGCCAAGTGATTATATTATCTTATAAAAACCTTTGAAACAAGTGAATTTCAACAAAAATGATTTATGCTATGAGAATATAGCATTAAGTCAAAATGGCCATCCTTACATCCTCCCATGGCAGGTGGATACTGTTACAAGATGTACATGCCTCTCAGCAATCCTAAATATCAGGTCCAAGCAGAGTAACAGGGAGAAGGAAAAAAGATAATCATTTTCAATATTAATAATAAAAACTCATAGATTGTATTGAGTGGGGAAAAATGATGATGACACCGCCTATCCAGGTCTACACTTGTTATGTTTGTCAGAGGGTTTTTTTGTGTTTTTTTTTTTATCATTTCTTATCAGTATATCACACAAAAAGATGAATACTTCTCAGGGGAAGACTAAATCAAAGATTTGTTTACAATGCAAAACACACATCATGTTCTGACTTGTTCGAAGTTCCTCCAGAAGTTTCCTGTTCAAATTAATTGAGTCATTTTATCTCAAATAAGTAAATAAGGTCTTACTTTGATCTTCTTAAACTCAAGATCTTAGCTCACTCCTCAAAGAAGAATTCAGTCTTGGATAAAAACAAATATGTATGTCCCCTGCTCCATTTTCTCCTCCCTACCACAGGCCAGTGTCAGGAGGCCTCACACAAATATCAGAGGGCTCAGATTAGGAGGCCACAGGCCACATCAGGAGGCTTCAACGTCAGCAGGCTGGTACCTTTGACCAGCCACTCCCACCTCTGAGCTTCCAAGTGTCAGGTATCAGGCTAAGAATGTTTTATGTTTAACTTAAACCTCGCAAATAACTAGTGAATTGCACCATGTCAAGAATGTCAAGACATACAAAAAGAGTTAGGAAAAGGCGGAGCAGGGATTCTGACCAAGGATTGACCCACTCCAAAGTCCTTGCTCTTTGCTCCTTCCTCATCTCTACAAAGCATTAAAAACAGAGTTGAGCCCAGTGGTGGCAAAGGCCTTTCTAGATTGTATACTGCATTATTTCCAATAGTCCTAATCACCAGGCTCTCAGTTCATACGTCTGAACTCCTCTTGCTCCTTTCTAATCAGGTGCACGTGGCTTGTCAGGCTGGAAAGGGCAGAGATCAGAAACAGGAAAGAAGGCAGCAGCAGGGCAGCTCAGGCATTTTATGAAGAACTCTGGTCTTGCCCTTTCTCATTCCAGTGTCTCACACACAGCTGGAGCCCTGTGGCCTCCTGTCACCTGCCAGCACACTTGCCAGCCCTCAATTCCCTTTAACCAAGAGTGAAATTCATCCCCCAGCCTATGTTCAAGATAAAGTTCTGAAAAACAACATATTACTAAAAATTGTGAACTGGAGCTCAGTGATAGGCAGAGCTTGTATGTAATGTGTATGAGGTTCTGTGTTTAAGTCTCAGCACCACTAAAAAAGAGAAAAAACAAAGCAAAACAAAACAAAAAAACCTAACAAATTGTCTAACCTGCTGACATTCTGCTTGATGTTTTATGTACATTAACTCAATAAAGTTGCAAAAATCTCCATATTTACTTGTTCATTTATTCAACATATTGAGCATCTTCTCTATGCCAGGCACTGTACCCAGTGCTGGGAGATAACATTAGCCATACATGCATGTATACTGAAAAGCCTCAGGGGGTTAAGTGACTTCTCAAGAAAGGGACAAAGTGGCAGAGGACAAAGGTTCAAAAGGTCTATTGTAAGCATGAAACAATATAGGTGATAATGCTCTCAGAACATCTCCAGCAACTCACTGGCTCAATACCCAACAAGATATAAAGTGCTTTCATACCCATCATCTGATTTAACTCACTGGATGTATGACTTATTTTAGAGAAAATACTATTTTTTCATATTCACAAATGCTGGGTAGTATCATAAAAATAATTTTGTCAAGAGGGCTGGATGGTATAGCTCAGTAGTCGTAGAACTTCCCTTAGCTTGTGTGAGGCCCTGGGTTCAATCTATGCACCACAGGGGGAGGTCTAAAGCATATCATCTTTTAAGTTCTAATGAGTCACAGGCCCTCAAGTTAAAGGGATAAAACCCTTCTTCCCCTGCATAATGATTAAGCCTAATATGCCTATCTGTGCAAAAATACCACAAGAGTAAGTCACCTCACAAATAGCAAATATTCTCTTACCAAATAGCCTATTTCTTAAGCTACCTACTTGAATTTAATTCTGCATACGCTGGCTAAATCTCTTCTCTGTATCAAGATTTATTTTTCTACCTAACCAAAACAACCCTCCTTCTCGGGACCTCAGACTGGTAGGTAGTTAGAAAAGGAAAAAAGAAAGGGGGAGAGAAAATAAGGGTCATTTCCAGTCTAAAGGGAGCAGTTTGGTTCTGAGTCATCAATAAAAGGACCTCACACTGCCATTATTTTTCATGACAAATGATAAATCCAGACTTTCATAGAGTCACCTGAATTTTTAAATGTTGCCACCTAATTCATGTGTTTGTTTTTTAATACAATGATGGCAAATAAGGTAGGGTTGCAAGCCAAATTCAGGCTACAGATGGATGATTTGTAACATCTGGACTGGAATTAACAGATGTGACCGAAGGAGAGCAAACACAATGTCATAAGAAATACTGACTTTTGCCATTTCCAAACTGGTAGGAGAAAACAGAAGGTGGGCAGTGAGAATCCCCTGTGCGCAGGGGGAGATGGCAGGAGCTGCTACCTGCAGAACAGGAGCTTCCTTTCACAGGCAAGCGGGACACCAAACAAGGCTCTGACTGATACTGCTGCACAGGGTGCCTGGCACCTAGTAGTCAAGAAATGTTCATCCTTTTGCTGTTATTGTTGTTACTAGCTAGGACAGGAAAAGCTTGACAGGGTCTGCCACCCAGCTGTGTAAGCTCCAACAAGTGACAGTCGGCTCTCCGAATATTTGGGGTCCACATTCAAGGATTCAACCAAAATTGCTTGGGGGAAAAAAAACTGCATCTATACTAAACATGTACATACTGCTTTTTCTTGTCATTATTCCCTAAACAATACAGTATAACTCTTCAGGTGGCATTATATTGCATTAGCGAATTGGAAGTGACCTAGAGATGACTTAAAGTACAAGGGAGGATGTGTGTAGGTTATATGCAAACACTAGGCCTTTTTAGGTAAGGGGCTTGAGCATCCGCAGATTTTGGTATCCTCAAGGGTCCAGGAACCAATCCCCCAAGGAACTCATAGCATCTCTAGCTCAGTGTCATCATCTGTAAATTGTGCTGGCATAGACCAGGCATCAAAAAAATGTCAGCTATTATTGTTGTTACAGAGGTGACAGGAAGCCCTTTCCACGGTAAAATGTGATATATAAGAAAAGGAAAAACTCAAGATGCTGTGAGCACAAGCCAGACATTTCAACAGGTTATTTTCAAACAGTTTAATTGGATTTTAGGCATATTATTTAACCCATCTGTACCTTAATTGCTTGGCTGGTAGAATAAGAAGAAACAAAATAACTTATTTCATAGGATTTGTGGGTAAAAAGCATTTCACACACTACCAAGTGTCAAGGAAATATAATAATTATTAGCCCCAATATTAAGTATCAAATTTCTATTCCACAAAACATACCCAGGGGGACCACTCATGGCAGTGGCAGCTCCCAATGCACACACCAGGAATTGTGCTGAAGAGCAACCCTGCAAATTATACTTGCCTGGTCCATCTTCAGCTCACTGGTCCTCACATCTACCAGGGCCTGGGAGTTCAGATAGTTCTGTGCCCATTGTACAGATGAGGATCTAGGACCTGGGTTTCAGAACCCAGAGCACATCCCTACATTGCACCCTGCCTGCCTGTATTACACATCAACTGCCAGGGACAAAGGCTTTGGCGGGAGAGGGTGGGTCCTTAATTAAGGAGTCTGCTAAATTCTTGTTAATTCTCAGTCACTGCTTATTAATATGGCTAGTACAGGCAGACTTGGGGCGAATATTACAGCAATCCAAAAGCAGAACATAGCTCTATAATTACCCTAATGTTTCTAATAGAGTTACACAATGGGCATAGAATTACGTACAGAGGGGGAAAATTGTATTAGACACCTCTGAACCTTCAAAATTGCATTACTTAGAACCTTGGCAAATGAGCAGTAAGTATTCAAAGAAGATTAAGATGAATTTCCCATTTGGTGTCCTACTTAATTTGCATGACAATATTTGGCTGTCACCTTCAGTATAAACTGCTCAGGGGCCCTCCTGATGCCTTCCACACTTCAGTTACATTCTGCTGGGCCACACACAGCACAGCACTGTCACACCAGGGCAACAGGGGCCAGGTGACCGACCTCCCAACAGGATCAAAGCTCCTCTGGAGTCACCCTTCTGAGAGCCATAGGAGGGGATCCGGGCTTCCTCATGTGTCATGTGACATGACATCCTGGCTTCCTCAAATGAGAACAGAAACTGCTCTCCAGAAACTCCCTTGGAGAATAAAACCATTGTCCCCAAACCACCACCGCCACAAATCTCCACAGCCGACCCAGACTTTCAAAAGTTTAGGTATGCAACACGCGTTTTCATATCAGTAAGAGAGAAATGGGTATTTAGGAAATACTAAAACCAAAGACTGGAAAGAGAAGCCCAATTTCCTCATTTTATAGATGGGAAAGTACGGGCTCAAGAGAGGAAGTGACTTGCTGAAGACAAAGTCTAGGAGACAGAAGAAGGTCACAAACACCCAGTGATTTTGAGAAAATGCTGCATTTTCTGGAAATCAGAGTAACATCATTAACAATTCTGAGCACAGTGAGGGAAACCCCACAGTCCACTTCTCCACTGCCACTTCTCAGGGTCCAGCCCAGGCCCTCCCTGATGCCCAGGTACTTTCTTTTCCCCACTCCAGGGTGTGATTGCCTTTGCTCTTCAGAGACACCTTCTTCCCATTCTATTCCCTCCGGGGTCTTCCCTCCCACCTGGCTTTTGAGTACAGTATGGTCTCCCTTAGCTTTTTTCCCAGCCCTCTACCTGGCTTCTTCTGAGGTCTTTACCTCTCAGCACAATAGTGAATAGTGAATAGTGGGGAGGGGGGGCAACAGGACAGTTGTAAATAAAAAATGATTGGGTCAGATTGGGAAGATGGGGGCCTATTCCAAAGGAAAGGAAATCAAATGCTAATACCTCCAGAGCCCTCCCCCACCACCACTTGTTGCCAAGGTTACTTGCCTACAGGGAACTGTTCCTCCCAAAAAGCTCTTAATGAAGTACCTCCAGGGTAGCTCCTTTGCTGCCCCTTTGGGCAGACACAGACAGTCACCCTGGAAGGCTTCTTCCCCACCTTTTGGCCCACCTTTTGGTCAGTAGGCACATAGGCAAGATAAGGGGAGAAGGAGGGCATGAGAACAAAGGAAATTTAAAACCTATAAAAGGGGGAGGATACTCTTACTTCCTTAGACACCAGCTCTGGGGCCCCTTCTCTTCTGAGAAGTCCCTCTCTGTTCTATCCTTTAAATTCAATTTGCTTTCTAGGCTTGCTTTGGCGCTTCTTGGGAGTTCAGTCTTCAACATCTGGGGAAACAGGGCTCAGTCCTGATTGCTTCTCATTGCCGGTATCAACAGGAAGGCAATGGAAAATGAGAGCAACAACCCAAGAACATTTAAAAGCTGCCAGAATCTTATAAGCTTATTGTGCCTAACATACAATCTAATTTTTCCTGCAAAGGCAATTAGAGTTTCTTCTACTCCTGAGACTGAGGCTGAAGGTCCACCCCCACCAACCTCCCCCATTCTTTAAGAAGTCCCCTTTTCCTATCCAGCACCCCTTCCCTCCATCTCCCACCTAAGTAAAAGAACATGCATTCTAACTAGGGATGCACCCATTTCACAGGGCAGCTGCTCCTTCAGGGAGACTTACTTCCTGTAGGCTTTTTCTAACCTAATCACACACACAAAGGCATTGATACGAAATTTCTTTGTCTAACATCTCCTTAGCACATTCTTTCCAAGCTCTTCACAGTCTCGCTCAGAAGATTCTTCTGGCATCCCACTCACCAGCAACTCCTTATGCACCAACCCTTACCATCTACAGGGCTAGTCACTGAGCCCTGCAGAAGCAGGAAACAAGGGACCTGCTGGGGAATTTCTGCATGGCACCAACTTCTCTTCAGGTGAAGGAGGAGTGAAAGTCTTTCCTTAATACATTTACTTCTGGTCCAGTGCCCACCTTCTTCACTTTGCCAGCTGATGCCTGATCTTCAGCAGCACCTCAGTCCTCAGGAGGATTAGTATAACCCTGAATCTCACAGGCACACTTGTGAGTAGGAGTGCCACACTCTCCCATACCCACATCCCCCAACTATTTCCAGGTCATATTACCTAAATTACCCCCCCTCAGTGCTTTGCTGTATAAAAATACTAGTATAAATATCAGATTTAAAATGTCAGCTTAGCCAGGTATGATGACACACACCTTATAATCCCAACAGCTTGGGAGGCTGGGGCAGGAGGATCACAAGTTCAAAGCCAGCCTCAGCAATGTGGTGAGGCTCTAGATAAATTAGCCAGAGCCTGCCTCAAAATAAAAAATAAAAAGGGCTAGTGATGTGGCTCAGTAGTTAAGTGCCCCTGGGTCCAATCCCTGCTTAAAAAGAAAGAAAGAAAATGGTCAATTTAATTTCAATTCTTGTAACCCAACTAGGCAAGAGGCTTTCAATCCAGGCAGGCAATCATAGTGAAGAAGGGGGGCTTTCTTCACTCCTGAAGGTTGGGTTTGCAGAGTAGCCAGAATAAGCATCTCGCTTGGCCAATCCCACACTTTCTGAAATGTCCAGGAAACTATTAAAGGCAAAAGAAACTTCTTTAAGTTTCCTAGGAACTCTAGGTTTTGTTTGTTTATAAAACTTAAAAAAAAATCACTAGGAGTTCTAGCATATCTACCCAAGAATATGTTGAGCCAAATGTCTGCATGAAGAACTACATAAGGACTTTATTCTACTTCTTTGTTCCCAGGCTGGCACACTAATCTTATTTAGGGAAAAGGGAAAAATAGACTTTCCAGGACAGACATGGAAGGAAAGGGCAGTTCACATACTGTACTGCTCATTTAATAGACATGTGCAATAAACTCATCCTTAAAACAACCCTATGAAGTTACTGTCCCTTCAAAATCTTTAAAAACTAAAACAGGCTATGAACTTAAGATGAAACATGTTCTTTTTATCCATGTTCTATTAACAAGGAAACTAACACTCAGGATTGTTTGTCAGAAGCCACCTAAGACAGACCCAGGCCTGCCAGACTCTGAAGTCCATGTTTTCCTACTATACCACCATGCTTCCTTTATGCTTGTTCTTTGGCATCAACACCTCCCCTCCCCTCTAGATCCAAAGGGACCAATGCAGTGGCACTCTTCATCTCAAACAGCGAAACTTAACACAAAACTGCAAAATTTTTCTCTAAGAACATTACTGCTAGAAACAAAATCCTCCATGACAGCTCAGCTACCTGTTAGCACCTCCTGGAATTAACAATGCCACAATTCCTTAGTTTCAAATATCTCAACAGGCAATAATCCAGCAGCAATTCTTTCATGTGTGGGGGATTCCAACTTTCAGGTGTCTTGGATGTCACTGCAGGAGCTTGCTTGTGGTTGTGGACCCCTACCAGGAGCAGAGCAAGTGGGATGAAAGGCATGAAGGTCCCCTCAGAGAGGACAGGGTAGGACACAGTAGGGGAGAAAGCAAAGGAAGACCCTGTAGCTCTCTTCTCATGTAAGTCTAAAATGAACCATGAAAGTGTGACAATAAATAACAAATTCCTTCATGAGAGAGAGAAGAGACAAGAATGGAGAAGGTGGGGAAGTAAAAACAATTCTAATAAACTCTTTTTTCCCCTCAGTAGATCAAACAACTCTCTGGGAACCAGAAGGTATTGATCATAATGGTGTAAAAGATGATCACACTGAGGCCCAGAGAGGTCACCAAGCTGGTGGATTAGTAACTGCAAGAAGACAAGGTCCCAGTTTTGCTGACTCCTGGCCCAGGGCTCCTCCTGCTCACAAGCCTCAGTAAACATCAACAGGAGACCCCACTCACTTGGGGATTAAGTCAGAACTGCAAATTCCCATTCTACCAGTCACTTGCTATATGACAATAGTGGGGCTTTTAAATGTTTTCTCCACATTTTTTTAAAAAACACTACACTGGTCAAATCAAATGCATACACAAGGGAAACTAAGCCAATGGGCAGCCAGTCTTAAATTTATTGCACATAAAATGAAGGGCAAATATCCAGTTTTCAACTGTGGGACCACAGGGATATTGTTATTGATGCTAAAAATCCAAATGCCCACCATGTATTATCTGTCATGTAAATATACTGCTATTTTTCAAGTACACGCAGATGTTATTAAAATAAATTTCAAAGTAATTGAATGGTTAACTAAATTCAATGTAATGGTTCTATAACTATACATTTTTCCCCAGTGAATTAACAACAAAAACATATGCACTACTATTTGATCTCATAATTGTATGTGTGATGCTGGGGATTGAACCCAGGACCTTACTATTTCCAGGCAAATGTTCTACCACTGAGCTATGCTCCTAGTACCATGATCTCTCATAATTTTTTTATTGAACATAAAAGGATCCTCACATTTAGAAAAGGTTAGGACTGACTAGACTAGATAATTTCTAAAAGTCCCCATTTTAAATGCTACAGAGAGGTAGGAGACTAGGAAAGGAAGAGAAATCCCCCAAACACACCAAAGAGTATACCTAACATTCAGTATGCACATGGCCATCCCAGTGCCCCATTGTGAACCGTGACCACCCAATGGCCCAAGTTCAAGAACAAAAGCAAAATGGTCAACAATACCAGGAGTATTTGCTGAACCCCTTGCAAATACTGATGGCAAGTAAGAAAAGGCAAACAGAAACATAAAAGGCCATCCATTGCCGAGATTTTATGCAGGGAGGAAAGCACCAGACTTAACTACAAATAATTTCAAATTCATAACTGACCAGTGCAACTAAGAGACCTCTGAGGCTGAAATGCAAGTTGAGGGGGATTTGGCCTGTGCTGGACTACTCTGGAGGCCTTCTTGTGAGTGATAATCTGACAGAACTGAAAGGCCAGTGTAACTGGCCTGAGAGGGTAAGGCCATCAGAGGCTGGGGACTGAGGCCAGAGACACTGTAGAGCTGGAGCACTATGGCTTTCCAATCACGGCCAGGACGCCCTGCTTTCACCCTGCCGTGCAGCGCAGTATCACTCAGTCCCTCATAGGATGACATCATAGCAGGTAAACGAGAAATTAGAAACATCTGTCCCATGAGTTCTTACAGCGTCCAGATGGGCTCACCACTGGAGAACAAGTCCATTCCCATTACAACTTTGAGTGCTGGGAAAAAAGATGAAGTAAGGACATTGGAATGAGGCTTCTGTAAGGAATTCAATTCTAATCCTCTGAATCACAAGCACCAGGATCTCAAGAAGCGCTTTCATCCCAAGGATGAATTCTGAAGCATAATGCCAATGGCTTCAATGCTTTCAGACAAGATCAAGTACTAACATCAGCCCTTACAAAGCAGGGAAACCGGGCAGGATTATTCACAAATTATTAGTCACTTTTTTAAAAGGGGCACAACACTAAAGAGGCCGATCTCTCAGTTCTCATGAAACCAATTCAATTTATAAATTTTGAACTTCTTAAAAATACATTTGGCATTTGACTTTCACTGGGGGGAAAAATCTGTTCTCCATTATCCCCACAACGATAGACTACATTAACTATGTCCTAATTAAATCTTCTAAATCTGGAATAAAAACCACGGGGATAGGGGGAAGGAGAAAGAGGGGGAAATCCTGTATCTTCATAAAACTGCCCTAATTTGCCCAGTATCAAGGGCCCAGTTGACTTTTATGCAGCTTAAGTCAATCAATTAACTGGAATACGCTCCCTTACTTTCAAAGGGAGGAGGCTGTGGGTAGGATGAGATTGCATACAAAGGAATATTCAATAAACAAAAACCACAAGCATCAAAAGAATGTTGGTCCTACAGGCTGCCAAGGAAAATGCCAGATGAGAGGAGGGAAAAGACTCTGGACCAGGAGCCAGCATAACTGGCTTCCAGGACAGCAAAACCACCCTCTTCTCCACTCTACCCACTAGTCCTCCCCATCCTTGCTGCTGTGCCCCCGGCCACACCATGCTGTCCGCCTTTGAGCACAGTCTGGCAGTCAGTGCTTGGGAAAGTGCAAGGAAGGAATGAAGGCAGCCGGCTGCCTAGGTGTGAACCCGGCCTCTATCACTAGGTTGAGCAAGTGATTCCAGAACTTGAGCTTCCTCATCTGTGAAGTGGGGATGGTCACAATTCCCTCCTTGCAGGGGTGTGGCGAGGACTGATGGGTTAATGATTACACAGCACCTGGAACCACTCCTGGCAAACTGTGGCAAAGTTTCCCAATTGCATTGTTCTCATCACTACCACTGTCTGACCTTGAGCAAATCACTGTCCACCATGGACAAGTCTCCCCCTCAATGAAATGGTGCGGACAGGGGGCTTGATCTCAGGAAGATTGTCACTGGCTTTACTCCGTCGTCATTACTTCAATCCGGCTAAAACTCTAAACCTAAGGCTCTGAGCACCCAGACCAGCAACAGGACGTGAAAGCAGTGCTGGTCCTCTTCCACCCCAGGAGGTAGACCTAGCCAGTGGAGCTGACTCCTCAGCCACAGTGAAGGCCAGCCAGCCAGCCTTCCCTATTCCAGATACAGATTGTTCCAAGATGAAAATATTCATCCCAACACTCAAAGCCATGAAATCAACACAGGTGTAAGAAAAGAACACACTTCAGAGGAAAACCACCACAGAGGGAGAGACATGGAACAATCGAAAGACCAAAGCAAACATGACAGACCAAAAATAAACTCTGCCCATGAGGTCACCTTTTCAGCATCCTTTCTCTAACAGCAATTAAGAGAACTTCAAACATCAAGGTGGCTTTGTAGCAGGGAAAATGTTCCCTACCTTGAAGCACAGCCCTCTGGAAACAACTTCCCTTCTTCCCTTTCTCTTCAAAGCCTGGCAGAGTCCTTCCTAGGGAGCAAATGCTATGGGGTCAAACGTCTCAAGTGCAAATACCTTTCTCCAGAGCAGTTATTGCCCAACATTTACTCAGCATCCACTCTGACCAAAAGTAAAGTCAGGGCCCAGGAAAATCAATTCTCCCCTCCTTCCTCAACATCAGTTTCCATGTCCATAAAACGGAGAAGGAAATCAGGTACCTAATTTCCAAGCTTCTTAGGAGCATTAACATTGTAGTTTTTCCTCAATGACTTCCAGTTTGCATGGACCAAATTTTCTTATTTGTTATTTAAAATGAAGTTTAAAACAAATTCAGATTTATTTGATGTCTTCTGCCTGAAACTAGACTTCTTGGGTTCACACCCCCACTCTACAGTAGCTCTGTGGCTTTCCACAGATGATTTCTCTGTGCTTCAAATTTCTCATCAGTAAAATGAAGATAATATTGCAAATTCTTGGGACTGGGGATATAGCTGAGTTGGTAGAGTGCTTGCCTCACATGCACGAGGCCCCTGGGTTCAATCCCCAGCACTACCAAAAAAAAAAAAAAAAAAAGCAAATTCTCTGGCTCCAACCTAGACCTATAAAATCAGAACTCTGAGTGGGACTGGCAACCTGTGTGTAACAGGCAGGAGACTGATGCACACTCAAGTCAGAAAAAGACTGCAGTGGAAGAAGGACATGGTATTGAGGAGCAGAGGACCCTGGCAGACCCGAGGGCAAGAGGTGATGTCCATGCACCGGGGCACCCCCATGCCCCAGGTTCTCTTACACTGAGCCACCCACCACACTCATCCCTCTACCACCCAGTCCCTGGAGGGCTCTGGGGCTTGGATTCTGATCTAGATGGCCCACCTCTTCTCACCGCGATGAGCCCCTGGGGCACCATGTGCCAGTAGCATTGTGTTGCTCCAAATCAGAAACACAGCCCATGTGAAAGCAGGCTGCACACACCAAGGGCACAGTTGAAAGAACAAACTGTTGCGCTTCCTTTATTAATCACAACACAATCCGCACAAGCAGCTGCTATTAAGAACAGCTGCAGCTGCTAAAAAGATGATCTTGAAGCAGCCTAGAAAAAAACACGTCCAAGTTGAATGCTGGTCCAGGCACAGCAGGCACGTGGAGACCTGTAGGCCTCTGGCTTGGTTCTGCTTCCCAATCCCAGGGGCTCTCTGCCCAGAAATCACCCTCCTTCCACTCCCCAAGATCCATGGGACAGGGTAAAAGACAAGGTTTTAGATTCAGTATAATACAAAGAATTGGGGTAACCTTCAAAGGACTTGAGACTGACCCCACCTCAACCCCTTGGAAAGTGAGTTAGTAGACTTCTCTTGATCATTTCTTCTGTTGTGAAAAAAGATACCCTAATACCTACTTCGTAGGGTGTTACAAGATATATCAATTGATATTTTGCATATGAATGCATTTTGTAATACTGCAAAGGACTAGATAAAAACAAAGGCTTACTGTCGGCCAAGAGAGCGGCTCTTTACCCCATAAATCTTCAAATGTAGAACTTACTGTTTCTAGCCTAGGGCAATCAGAGGTGAAATCAGAGAATCACGGGCCACAAAGGCCCCTTTAAGCACCTGCAATCCAACCATTCTTTGTTCCTCACTCCCACCCCTATCCCTGAATGCCACAGACAAGAGCCTAGCCAGAGGTGGGCCCACCTGGGAAGCCTCCACCTGGAAAGGCTCCACCCACAGGAAGCTCATCGAATTCCTTCACCTAGGCCTAATCCAGTCATCCTTCCTCCTTGTAGAAGCCAAGCAGACAGGCTGTAAAGCATGCAGCCTTGAAAACTGCTTCCAAGTTCCCCACCAACACCACCTCAGGGCCTTTACACTTGCTTTTCTACCTGGAATAAGCTTCCATCTGGTCTTCAGAAGGCTGACTCCTTCTCCTTTCATACAAAATGTCTCTGTTTCAAGGAAATCTAGTCTATTACTTTGCACTCCATCCTACTCAGTTACCTCCCATCATAATAGTAAGTCTGTGCTTCTCATTTTTTTTTCTTACAGGACACATCCCTGTTTATTTGCATGTTTAATCTTGTTAAATCCTCCAGAGAACAGAAGCCTATGGAGGCAGGGATCTTTATTCTCTTATTCACCACTCTCTGCACTTACATAGTAATTACACTAGCACACGGCTAGCACACCAACATATGCTGAATGAATTTATGAATTAATAAATGAATGCTTAACACCACTGTGATGCACACTGTAGACATCAAATACTAAGTTGGAAAAAACAAAAACCTAAACAAGATGTATACCAACTCCCACTTGTGACTTGACTTGAATTATAAATAGTAATCAAGTCTTCCTGTTTGGAGGAAAAATTAAAAAAAAAAAGAAACAAACAAACAAATCAAATAACAGCTTCCCATGCCCGCTATATTCATAGCAGCACTGCCCTTAGTTATCTTTTTCTTGTGCAGGGGGAATTCATGAAAAGACACTTAAGTAGATGAAAAACAGATAGCTGTTTCCTGGAAACAGGGCCTCACAGAATGGCATAATTATGAACTGTCCTTAAAAAGATCACTCGGCTGGCAAGCACTTACCCAGGCTCATTGTAAACACCATCACAGACACTAAGAACCAGTTGGGTAAGGCCTACAAGCCAGACCTAGAGAATGCATCTCTCTAGGGCTTGTGTTTACCCACTCCACTCTCACTGTACAGTCTAGGATCGGGAGGGCAGCAGAAAAGCCCAGAGGTGCATGAAACCTGCTACCTTCACCTTGCCTAAGAAGACAAGCATCCTGGGCTTCTTCCAGCAACCTATGAAAGATGTCTGAGGATAGAACAGCCCTATAAGCACTTTGCAGGCCATAGACTGCAGCAGAAGCACTTGATAGCAGGATTGCACCTTGTTCCACAGCTTATTCTGCAACCCTGAACTAAGTTATATCACTACCGCCAAGTCTCAGTACCCACATCTGTAAATAGGGGCTAACAGTTCCTACACGACCCTTCTTTAAGGCCTATCCTGACGATACTATACTAGATGTGAATATAGATCATTATCTATAAAACATTGTTTACTGTGATAAAAATAAATTGCTATTATTGATCACAAATAATAGTCATTTATTATAATAAGGAATTATAATAAAGAATTGCTACAATTGGAGCCAATCTCAGTGACGTACACCTGTCCCAGTGACTTGGGAGGCTGACGCAGGAGGATCATAAGTTCAAGGCCAGCCTCGGCAAATTAGTAAGGCCCTCAGCAACTTAGGGAGACCGACCCCAGCTCAAAATAAAAAAAAGGTTGGGGATGTAGCTCAGTGAGAAAGCACTCCTGGGTTCAATCCCCTGAACCAAAAACCAAACAAACAAAAAAGAATTGCTACAATTAGGATCCCAAAGAAAGCATCTGATCATTTGGTGGTTGACTAATAAGCCTATGGAACATCCTACTGTGAAAGACAACTAGTTTTTGCTTTACATTCTGGAAAGTCCAAGAGGAGGCAGGCAGAGGTCCACTTGCTCTTGGCAAACTACTTTGGACATTTCTAATATTGACCTAGGTAGGGTGAGTCTTAAAGAAAAGAGAAAGGTAGAATGTGGAAAAGTTCTTTTCTACAGTCTTGTGCCACATAGGAGATAACATCAAGATTTTCTTGACTCCAGAGAAGATGCTAAAAGCCTGGCTTGACAGAAGAGGAAAATCATAGGGACAATGTCAGAAATTGCTCATTTCTTAAAAAGCACCTGAAGTAAGAAGCTTCACAACGTCTCTAAAAAGTAACTCCAGTCACCTCACACTTAGTATCTACTGTGTTCAATTGCCCATTCTGTGCTGCAAACATAAACAAGCCCAGGATCCTTGAATCTACAGCATGGGAAACAATGGGTTAAGGGTCGAAAAGGGGACAACATATCAGAAAAACACAAAGGAAAGGAAATATTTTTTTCTCCTTGGAAAGATAGGAAGGCCAGTAAGAGTCAAATGGACCCTTCACTGTTTCTGTAGTATGGATCCTCTTGACAGACTGGTCTATTTTATGGACCCCTGCAAAGAACAGTATATTTAAATGAAGGTGATCACATTGCATAATATTTCGTAGAAATTCAGTATTAAAATGCACAGTGTTTTAAAATTATATTTATGATAGAGTATCATATGTGATTTTTATTAATGCATTAAATAATAAAATCTAGCAAATCTAATATCTGCCATCATTTTGAAGCAGCAATAAATGAGTTTTTGAAATATCTGCAATAACTGTAATGTGAAATGAAAATGCCTATTATTTCTATGGGCAACACAAACATGAGTACCACTAACAACGATGGTTTTTTTACCTGCTAATGATGGAAGGAAATAATCTATTTCAGTGAGAGGTTAATAAAAATAAAGATGTCCTTTTCTCCCAATTGTAGTTCACAGACTCCATGATAATTGTTTCCATGAATCTAAGTTAGGAAATGCTGATGGAAAAAAACAGCCTAAACAAAAAAGAAAGCAAGAAATGCAGGGCATGTTATGTGACCATGCAGAGCATGCCAAAGGAGATAGGAGGCAGCCCTTGAAGGAAGGTCAAAGGTCATCAATATAAAGTCCATCACCCCAATTACTAAATCACAGGGTGTGATTCCAGAATGGAATTGGCTTTAGGGATGAAAAGGAAATGAATGAAAGAAGTAAGAACAACACTGTTTCCCAGGTTTCAAGTTATAGCTCCTCTTTTAAAATGTGGTAGATGACAGCATAATGATAAATTTATAAGAAGAGCACATATCCCATATGATCCCTGATATGTAACTATATGCATGGGTGTCTAGGAAAAACGCACATCAAAACATTGATAGTGGGGCTGGGGCTGTAGCTCAGTGGTAGAGCGCTTGCCTAGCATGCGTGAGGTCCTGGGTTCGATCCTCAGCACCACATATAAATAATAAATGAATAAAATAAAGATCCATCAACAACCAAAAAAAATTTAAAAAAAAATATATTAACAGTGAACTGGGAGCGGTGGCGCACACCTGTAATCCAAGCAGCTCGTGAGGCTAAGGCAGGAGGATCACAAGTTCAAAGCCAGCCTCAGCAAAGTGAGATGCTAAGCAACTCAGTGAGACCCTGTCTCTAAATAAAATACAAAACAGGGCTGGGCATGTGGGTCAGTGGCCAAGTGCCCCAGAGTTCGATCCCTGGTACCGCCCTGCAAAAATAATAATAGTGATTAGAATGTGGGAATGCTTTGACCTTTTTCTTTGCATTTCTAATCATGGGAAAATAGGCAAAAGAAGCCCAACAGAAGTTAGGAGACTTGCTCAGGGCAACACTCAGCCATACAGTGAAAAACAGAGCTGGTACCAGAATACAGAAATGACCCTCTTTTGGGTCATAAAATCTACATAAAAAGATTTCAGATTCAAAATTGGATGCACTTAAACACATGCAGTAGGAATAATTATTAACCCCAACTTATGCATTTGTACATATTCAGAAACTGAGGCTATGTCTGTTAAGTGACTTCTCCAAAATCACACAGTGAATAACCAGAGAAATCACAGCCAGAATCTGGGTGTCCTGGCCCTCCTGAGCAGCAAGTATAGTCCTTATTGAAAGCGAGGGATCTACATCAGCCTGACCTTGATTAGGTTCCAACTATGCCACCTACTTGTTTGTAAACTTGGGCAAATTCCCAAATTTTTCCAGTCCTAGGGTTCCCCATACTTCTTTACTTCAAAGAGTTATTGTGGTGGTGATTATAGAATATAATGATGTAAAAATCCTATTACAGCTCCTGAGGGTAAACACTCTTAACCACTAAGCCTCACTGCCCCTGGCCCAGGTGGAAAGACCCCAGTATTACCTTCCAGAATTCAGCAGACATATCTGCTCATTAAGGTCAACAGCCTGGGTCTAGTATTAAAAGTCAACCAGGACCATGCTCACTGCGCTCAGGAGCAACACAACAGGACAGAGAATGCACAGCATCAGGCCTAACAGGACAGCAGGTCAAAGTGCTGAGCAACCAGTTTGGGGATCTCTAGGGATTCTGAATCAATAGATCTGAAATGGGACCAGCAATTCTGAATTGTTAAAAAGCTCCCTGGGAGACTCTAAAGAGCTAACACTCATTGACAAGTTCTCAGTTTGACAAGAGGGATTCTAATGTCTCCCTGAATACAAAACGGACTCAGCCTCATCATCGGCATCACCCAATGGGTGGCACAATGGGTATCTTCCCTAGAAGACAACAGTTCCAGGGCTCTTCTGTCAAAGATGGAAGGAAGCAGCTGTCCAGAACCATGGAAGGAGAATTGAAATCAATTCAAATTAGCATAAAAATAAATGTTTAGAGGAACTCCCTGTCGTGGACGCATAATATTTTCAGAGCAGGAACAAACTTCAGAGATTATTTTGTAATTTATATAGATATAGCACATTAGTAAACACAACTCTAAGGAACTTAGCAAGCCATTGGAAGACCACAAAGCAACAATTTCACAATAAATATTGCTGGTGAATTCAGTAATAGAAAAGTGGCAATCAAACACAAGGAAGTCAGGCCTTCAAAACGGCCTACTCTGGAGATGTTTCTAAACATCTGCTTGAAAATATGGTAGGTCCAAGAGCACTCCCAAGTACTAGAAAGGTTTAGAGCTTTGAAGTGGCCAGTTGGCATTCATTTTTTTTAGTAGCCAACAAACTAGTCTCTAAGAATTAGGATACAAAGGAGAAGGACAGGGGTCTCCTAAGACCTTGGGAACATCCCAAAGTTTTGGCTCACTATTTATCCTGGGAGCCCTGCATACTGCTTGACAAACAGTATTACATTAAGTATTTGTTGAGTGCATGAAAGAAAGAGGGGCAGAAAGAGGGTCTGACAGAAACCATGAGAGGGAATGAAACTACCTCTATTCCAACTAGCTGAGTGGCCTACTATTGGGTGGAGTATTCCCTGGGAAGTGGGGCCTTTGGGTTGTCCGACCCAAGAGTGATGGAAACTGATTGCTAGTTTCCATTTCTTTTTTGAAAGAAACATGAGCATTTGAGTGGAAAATGCCTGGGTCTAAATCCAAGCTCTGTATGATTGGCATAAATACTTGACTTCTTCGAGCCTCATTCAGTGTTTCATCATTAAAAGGGCACCTACCTCATCTTCAAAATAGGTAGGATGATACTTATTCTTAAAATTGTCAAGCCGGGCACAGTGGCTTAAGCCTGTAATCCCAGCACTTAGGGAGGCTGAGACAGGAGAATCACGAGTTCAAAGCCAGCCTCAGCAATGCTGAGGTGCTAAGCAACTCAGTGAGACCCTGTCTCTACATAAAACACAAAATAGGGCTGGGGATGCGGCTCAGTGGTTGAGTACCCCTGAGTTCAATCCCCAGTACCAAAAAAAAAATTGTCAGATTATAGAAGCTAATGAATTTATGCAAAGTAGCTAGCACTGTGGTCAGCACATAGCATGAGCTTAACAAATGGCAATGCTGTTGGAATTCATCACACTCTCTACAGCTACAGCCAATATCCTACTAGGCTGCCACTAATGGTACTCCATAGTTCTTTGGGGTGTCAAGCTGCAGAAATAATTCCAACTGAAGTTCATAATGTTTTCTAATAAAGCACATATTTTTAGATAAATACTAAAATCATGTATGCATTCCTTTTCAGTTAGCAAAGTGATTTCACTTCCAGACATAATTCTAAAATGATGCACTACTATTAGCCATGTTTAATAGATCAAAAAACTAAGACCAAGCTGGGTGGTGGCACACTACTATAATTCCAGTGACTCAGGAGTCTGAGGCAGGAGGATTCCAAGTTTGAGGCCAGCCTGGACAACTTAGTAAGACCCTGTCTCAAAATAAAAAATAAAGTACTAGGGATGTAGCTTAGTGGTAAAGTACCACTGGGTTCAATCCCCAGTACCAAAAACAAAAAAACTAAGACGACACAGTCAGCAAGAGGCAGAGTAAGAAGGAACTACAGATTTTAACATTTTATTATAATGATTATGATTTTCTCAATCAAAAATTCAAATAGGTGATCTTATTACGGAAGAAAATACTTGAACTCAGACTGCTCCTGAAATGACTTCAGATGCTGCCTGCATTATGCTAATCTAATACTTTTAGCTGAAACCAGAAACAAAATACTAAAAAAAGTAGTTTTTTAAAACAAAGCCCCTTCACAGCTGGGGATATAGCTCAGTGGTAGAGTGCTTGCTTAATATGGAGAAAGACCCTAGATTCAATCTCTAGCATGACAAAATAAATAAATAAAATAAAATAAAGCTCCTTCTCTAGACTTCATGTACCTATTGGTTTTTTTGTTTGTTTGTTTTATTTTGTTTTGTTTTTTGAGCACTTTACCACTGAGCTACTATCCCCAGTCCTCTTTATTTTGTTATTTTGAGACAGAGTTTGCTAAGTCGCTAAAGGCCTTGCTAAAGTTTCTGAGATTGGCCTCAAACCTGGAATCCTTCTGCCTCAGCCTCTTGAGCGGCTGGGATAATAGGCATGGGCCACTGCACCTGGCTTATGTGTCTAAATAGTCTCAAGTAGAAGAGCATCACGTCTTAGCATCAAACTGACCACAGTTTTCGTAATCTCTACCATTTATTAGTCATGTACTCTTACACATTTCTTAACCTCAGTAACCTTCAATGCCTTCATCTGTGTAATGGAAAAGCAATATCTACTCAGTTATATGAAGTTCCCAGCCAGAGGAGGTAATCAGCAATGATAGCTACTCTAATAACCATGCATGGTCCCCACTACTTGGTCTGTAGGTTTACTGACTGCTTGTCTCCTTCCTATCTTCTCTGGTTTTCACATGCCCTCTCTTCCACATATGTTCGGTAGAAACAACCAGTCGCCCTCCAACCTCGCCAGGGAATGAAGATAACAAAAGAGCGGGCAAAGACATTATGCAAATACCAAATATTATTAAAACATTAATGAACTCTGGCAATTTCCCTGAATTTTGATAAATGGTGTTTATTATGCACTGCCAGCCTCTCACACAATCTGGGCTCTCAAACATTAACTAGATAATAACAGCAATCATTCTCGTAAAAGACTAAGGTATAAAGAAATAAGGAGTGAGTCTGGGTGATTTCAGCTAACACCTGCCCCCGAGGAATCCGAATCTGTACAAACAAGAGAACATCAGACCAGATCACAGAGACACAGTGACCACCAATGGGCTCCCATCAACCCTACAGCCTATGCAGATCCTCACATTGACAGCACATTAGAATGTCTAGGTGCTGACAGGTCACTGATTATGAGCTGTGTTCCACCTCTTTGCTCTTCTTTGTAAAATTGCCTCCAAACTAGATGAAATGTAAAGAGTCTGAGAAGCTGGAGGGGCTTCTGCCCAGGCTAACAATCTCATGTAGTCAGTGTCTGCCCTGGCCACCATACCCCCACCTGCCTAAAGCCAGAGGCAGCAATTATCCACAGCTCCCTTAAAGAGGCTTGTACCAAATTCCTTGGCCGTTTCATCCTGTATGAGGGGATAATGTTCTTAAGCTGTTGACAATCCTCAGGTGCAGCTCAGACAAGAGGCAGAACAAAGCCAAGAGAACTACATCCCTCCCAACAACTCCCAGAAATGAGGGTCTGATGCCACCCAAGTGACACCTTAACAAGCTGGGGGTCATTAAGACACCTCATTCGCATATTCATGAAGGACCCAAGGCTGTAGCAAGTGAAACAAAGTGTACAAAAAGAGATTTTGTTTCTTAAGCCAAGCGAAAATCTGCTTTAGAAAAAGTAAATCCACACAGGGACTCTTGCTGTCCCGGGAACCTTCACTTGTCTAGAGCAGACAGCACCTCATTAAGGAAAGCAAAGAATTTGAAAATGAATGCAGCAACACACAAGGGCAAGCTCCTTTCGCCATCTGCCTTCTAGTGTCCAGAGGGGTGAAGGGCTTAAATGACACTCCTGAATTTTCTCTCTTGAGAGGGGAAACATCAAATTGCCAGGAGGAAGAAAGACTTCTCTTGCAAGGTCAACTGAGGAAAAAGGAACAGAGGCAAATCTAGTTTACCTGTCAACACAATGCCACCAATTAAACACATGCACAAATTAGGCGTCCTCGAATAATTCAACCTTTATATTTGGACGAAGGCTTTGCTAATTTGGTGTATCAAACATAAGGTTAACATAAGTTCCTAAAGAGTCAGGCATTTAATTGACCCCTCCCCCATCTTCTCTCCATCCTTGGCTTTCCTGACCCACTTACTACCTTTCCCAGGTAATGGAAGAGACAGGAAAACTTATGTGGGGGATGTAATAACACAGGGCAGCTTCTGTTATTTATGCCAAAGAGAAAGGCCATGATTAAGCAACTTAAATAACTGCCCTGAGCTTTCTGTGTGTCCCCACCTTCCTGACAATCACCATGTTGGTTTTCAGATGCAGAAGCTTTGTAAGCCTTTAAAGCTTTGCTTTGAAAGCTCACTTTCACCAGGCCATGGGTTTTTAAAAAATTTATTTATTCATCTAAATAGTTGAAAGTCTCAGTAAAGATCCTTCCAATCCCACACCCAATATAGAAGAATACACTTGGGGAGTGTATAGAAAAAGGTAAAAACTAGCCCGGAGTTTTAGTATGTGCTATCCAACTTCCCAAATCGTTAGTACTACCAGCGAACCACGTTCAACTTGTATTATCCCCCACTTGGGCTGTAGGGAGGAAGGAAACCTAGAGGGAATAAGGCATCCCGGAATAGAACCAGCAAGAGCGGCCGGCTGGAATACAAGTTAGATCGCAGGAGGAAGGAAAAGGCTCCAACTTCCTCAGTGGTAGAAAGGTCTTTGGCAAATTTTCCACTATCTGGGAACTGACTAAGGGTATATTTGTAAGGCACACACAGAGACGCGCGTTAGAGCAGCGCTACACTGGAGCCTCAGTTCTGCAGAATGACAACGACGAAGCCACGTACTGCATGACAGCCACGATTCCACTCGAGGAGCCGCAAGCAACATCGGAGGCTCCCAGCAGCAGACACTCATTCTACAACTCAGTAGCAATCATCCCAAAGGCAGGAAGCTTCGGGAGGTGTTCGGTCTCCCCGGCCCGGCTCAATTACTTTCCCTTACGCAGCAATCAATAATCTTTCAGGACCGGTAGGTGAGAGGCATATTTTCTACCTCCCGCCTTCTCCCGATTGGAAACTGGGCACCTCTCTTGGCCAGCGCTAGGACAATACACAAAGAAGAGGGGGCCACGCTCCTTTGCGGTCAGAGCTCTGCTCCTGGTCAAATTCGAGCTAAGATTTAGGGATTCCGAGCTCAGCAACCACCCTGGAGAAGCACCGGAAATGCTTCCGATTGCTTCAAAGGGAAGTGGATTTGCAAATCAAACTTGCAGGAACTCTGGGCGCCCAGACTACTTGGGCGGGTTACTCGGGAACACCCAACAAGTTTGGCCACCGGGGGCTCGGCATGACAGCGCCGCGCCGCAAGACGAGAGAAGCAACTTGTCGCTCGGGCTCGGTGCCAGAGCCCCAAGCTGTCTCCGCGCCCCAAGCTTGGGAGAGGACCCAAGACCGGCGCCTCCGGGAGCCAGACCCCTCAACTGAAAGGAGCCTCCGGTCTCACCTGAACCGCGCGGCGCAGAGAGGCTTCTCCTACCAGTGGGGGCGTTTCACCACCTCTCACCTGCCTGCCAGCCCCAAGCAGCTGAGAAATCAACAAAAGAGGCAGCCAACGGGGGAGAAAAGGGGAGCCCGGCGCAAAGTGTAGTCAGGAGGGGAGGAGAGCCAGTTCGGCTCGCAGCGGAGAAAGAAGGGAAGAGGAGGAACAGATGGGTAACCCCCCAGGCACCCGGCTCTGCAAAAGAAACCGAGAAGGAAAGCGCTCGAGGAGGAGGAGTGGGTACTCCACTCCGCTTCCCATCACACACACACACACACACCTCCCCCTTTTTCCTCCTTACCCAGCATGGAAAAGATAAAATCCTTGGCTGTGTGAATCTCCAGCGCTCTCTGGTCGTCGTATTCCCGCTGGTCGTGCTTCGTAAATTCTTGGATGAGTTTGTTCAATTCCTCCACCCGAGCTCCCGACCTGAAATCCAGCTCCGGGAACGCAGGCTTGTTGTTACAGCCCAGGGAGGCTGCCTTGCTGGCGGTGGGAGCCGCCATCTTCATGCAAAACGCGCCGAGCAGCAGCTCCGCGGCGGCGGCACCCACCCCCGCCCCCCACCCCGCCCCCGGGGCCTCCTCCACTCGCCGGCTGCGGGGCTCGGCCCCGGCCCGTGGGCGGGCTGGCGTCTAGGCGGGCGGTCCCCCGCTCCGTGCGCTCCCGGCGTCCGGGCTTCGGGAGGAGCTGGACTGCAGCGAGGGTGCGTGTGTGGCCCCGACACCCTTTCCTCCGGCCCCGAGCCCTCCCCGATGCTGCGGGTCCCTGCCCTCCCTTAGCTCTCGCTGGCAGCGGCGACAGCGGCCGTAGCGCCAGCCAGAGCCTCCCCCCCGGGCAAGGAAAGTGAAGTGGAAACAATGTGAAATTCACCAGCTCTGAAATCAACAAGCTGCCGGCTCCGGTGTTACGGAGCCAGTACCAGCGTCCCCATTTAAAGGGACAGCGCACCCGGTGGAAAGGAAAATAAATAAATGACAGAGGTCTGAGCGCCTGTATCACTTGCCAATCTGTACTCGGGCAGACGCGCAAGGTGCGGACGTATTCTTTCTCCACCTCCACCCCCCCCCCTTTGGGGGCAGGGCTAGCCAAGCGCATTCAAGGAGAAAGGAGTCTTCCTCGTCTCATTTTAAGGGCGGTGTCCCGGGCGAGGACATCTCCACGGGCGCGTTTCCATCTGTATCCCAAGAACTCCAGTACCTTTTGATGGTGAAGAAAACTGCCTTAAGGAATATGAAATCCATCTTTTTCTCTTTTTTACATAGATTGCCAAGAATTATAGGGCTAAGCGTATCCAAAACAGGGGTGTCAACGCCACCCGGTATGGACTCTTTCATTAACCGCAAAAGTATGCCTACCTTTGCCCTAGGTAATTAGTTTTTCTGGATAACAACTTATTCAGTTTTACATATGAGTTAATGAGGTCCAACCTGCTCTAACAAAGATAAGGAAACTGGAGCGTGATCGTGGGGGAGGGGAAACAGAATGAAGTGCCCCAGGTTACAGTGACTATGGGATGGAGAAGTGAACATTCTCTCATTTAACTCCTAGAATTTGAGCCTTTACTGTTCGTGAGACGGAATGCCAGAACCCAGGTGGACAGTGATAAACCAAAGGACGTGGTTTCCTAAATGGAATAAGGCTTTCATGACAAGGCAGGTTCAGTCTGAGTCACAGTCATCAGACAGATGGGATCTGAAAGGTGATTTTCAAACACTGAGGAGGCCTTTTGGCTCTTAGAAACAGAGGGTATCTTCTTCCTTAATTCTCCAAAACATATCTCTTCTGCATCCCACAGTCTCTGGTTTGGATCAGTCCTTTTAAGTTTCGTACCTGGGTTCTTATAGTCAAGAATTCAGATTGTTTTGTTAGATTTGGAAGGAAGTCCAGGTTCTGCCACAATGTCCCCTGCAAAATGAAAATAATAATTCCTGTATCACTTGTTTTAAGGATTATATGAGAAAAAAGCGAGTCAAGCACTTAGAATAAGGAATGGCATAATAAATGCTTAATAGAGATTAGCTCTGTCAACTTCCACTATTGTTGTAAACTTAATTCCCTTTTCCACAATCTGTTCTTCACATTGTTGCCAAGGTGATCTTTACAAAACATAGACCTGGTCACCAATATTCCTGTGGAATTTCTCTTTTCTCCCTTTTTAACTTTATACTATAGCCAATTCCATACCTGCTTTTTTCTGAAAGTTTCTACAAGCCATCCCCTTTCTCCATTGCCCAAGCCACATAGCAACCTTTCCTTTTTTGAAACCTTCATTGAGCTATTATAGAAGCTTTCATATGACAGTGATGAATTTTGGCATTGCTGTCTCGTTCTTAATGCAAGTTTCAGACCATGACATCTTTGAAAACGAAGGCAAAATCTTGCTCATCTTTGTATTCCCTATGGCATTTAGCCCTGCACAAATTTCCTCTGTTTACTGAATTGAGTAATGAGTAACGAACTTTGGCATAACCTGTTAATTTACTTTTGGTTTCCTTCTCTTTAAAAGAAGCATTCTCACCTGCTCACAATGAAAGAGGTAAGTTATGTGCATCTAGGTAAATGATGATGAACTGATGAGGAAGGTACTTGAAGTCTGTGATTTTTGCAGCCTTGCCATGAGGCACTGACTTATCACGAGAGGATGTTATCATTCCTTGGCAGTAGTGTATGCTACACAAGTGGTTGAAACTCCAGCACATACTGGTCTACTTCCTGTGGTGGGCATCTGTGAGACAGCTGGCAGAGAGAGGCACAGTTATCCCACAGATCAGAGTGGTTTTTTAGCTTACTTCCAACCTGTGTACTTTCATTAGAAATACTTTAGACCAAAAAAAAAAAAAAAAAAAAGTCAAGTCAAGGCACTTTGTTAATTTCCAAAAGTATGGGGAGGAGGCATCAATTCTCCCTTGTTTCTCCTTTCTTGTGATATTTATATTTATAGAGAGGAAACAGGTAATTTAGCAGAAATTACTCTGATTGTGCCTTAGCTCTGGGCCATGGCAGTTTTGAGTGACTGAGTCAATGAATGGTCTTTCTGTTCTTCATTGTCTGTTCTACTTTTCATTAGCCAGATCAGAATTCTATGAATCACTGACCCTCAATGAGCCTATTTATTTAGAGAATGTAGCTGAATGGTAAATACCTCTCATAGGCTTTTATAAAACTGTGATCAGATGGTATAAACATTACTTGAAAAATTGGAAAAATAGGCAAAGAGGATCAGGATCATATTTCCTGCTACATCTCTTGAGGGACTCCTCCCAATCTGCCCCACAGTGCTGGGGGTTGAACTCAGACCCTCACATGTTAGGAAAGCTATACACCACTGAGCCACATCCTTAGCCCTTTTGTTCTTTTCTATTTTTGGAGAGGATTTTGCTGAATTTCCCAGGCTGATCTAAAACATGCAATCCTCCTGTCTCAGCCTCCTAAGTAGCTGGTATTACAGATGTTCATCGCCACACTTGGCCTCTTTTTAACCTCTGGGCCCTAGTAGACTGTGACCTCCTCAAGGGCAAGTACTGTGTCCCATCACCAGTAAACACTGCATTTAATGCAATTCTTAGCTCATCTTAATGCTTTAATGAACATGTCTGAATGAATAAATTAATACCATGAATTCAGAAAGTCAGTATTCAGGTGAGTTTGGCTACCATTACGTATCTTGATGCAAAAGTATCTGTGGTTTTCCATTACAACTGAAGTTATTATAAATGTAGGTATTTCGAGCCAGGCGCGGTGGCTCAAGCCTGTAATCCCAGCACTTAGGGAGGCTGAGACAGGAGAATCGCAAGTTCAAAGCCAGCCTCAGCAACGGCGAGGCGCTAAGCAACTCAGTGAGACCCTGTCTCTACATAAAACACAAAATAGGGCTGGGGATGTGGCTCAGTGGTCGAGTGCCCCTGAGTTCAATCCCCAGTACCAAAAAACAACAACAACAAAAAAACCAATAAATAAATAAATGTAGGTATTTCTGCTTGATTCTCATTAAAATGCTTCTATTTTCATGCCTTTAACCTATGCATATTATGTGAGATTGGAGAAGGAAAGGAGATAAAGAGGAAGGTGAACAGAAAGAGAGAAAACAACAATTAAAAGATGTTCAGGATAATATCTAAGCCTTGTAACAAAAAGGCACATTTCTAGAGTTCGGCCAAATGACTAAAACATAGAGCCTGTTATCTAAACAAACACTACTGTAGGCTCTTCTTTTGCTCCTGCAGTATCAAACAGTCCAGAGGAGCTCCCTGTATTTCCTACTGGGAGGAAGAACTGACCCCTCTCCTCAGCCACTCCCAGATTTTATTAATATATGAAAGAAGTTTCCATCTTGCTTCTCTAGAGCTGTTTGTTTTTAAATTCAGCTCTGAAGTTCATGGCAAACTCTTAGCCATGAATAACTAGGCTGTGCAGAGCATGTATTAAAAATAGCAAGCTCCACATCCACATGATGGATTAGCAAAATATGATTTTAAGCAAAGTTTCTGTGGCCTGACAGATTTAAATAGCAGCCTAGTCTACAAGATCTGGCCTTCTCAGGCAGCTGGATTTTCAATAAAAGTCGAACAAATGGAAGTTTCTTAAGATTTGAGAATGTAGGCAAGAAAAGGATAGACAAACATCACAAATGGGTGGAATATTGATTGTAGAAGGCACTTGGAAGATAAATCAATCTACCATCTTTATTTTGCAGACAGGAGAACAGAAAAGGAAAGGAGATTTGCCTAAATAGTACAGAGGCACTGTTTCTAATGTTATTGCCAACTTCAAAGTTAGTAAATATTTATTATGTTTCCGTACCACCAGAAGCGGAATGGAAAACGCAATGAAATTATACCAAAATCTTGATTTAATAATAAGAATTATTATTATAGGAAAGTGGCCTTTGGGCAAAATGTACTCATTGCACTTGGAATTTAAATCTTAATTAACAATGAATTAATGATACTTGGAAACACTTGGCTACTACTTTTTCCTGGTGATAGATGAATAATTAAAGCTAGAACTAAATCTCTTAAATATACAAACAAATCCTTCAGATACACATGTGTAGCACAAATTGGGCAATTTTGCCTGTGATGAGATTAGGCCATTGAAATGTTAGTGAAGTCCTACTGAAGCCCCTCCACCCCAACCCAGCCACATACACACACACAGTATGAGTAACACTCCACTAAAACTATTTGGCTCTAATAAGGTTGGCCTCAAGGGAATCCTGCCCTCTCTGATGGATTCACGTGGTTCTGACAGCCTAGTCTACCCTCTCCCCAACCCCATCCCCTGATAACCCTAAGAGCCTTAGGTAGTCAAGCCAAGCTTAAACTAAACAAATGGTATAAATCTCCCCACCCCAATCTGTTGTTTTTCTCTCTGTTCCTGCTGTGCAAGGGGAAGGCAAATCTATGTATGCAGAAAGAAGAAAAAGATTGTTAGGACTGGAGATAATATCTGATAACACCAAACAAACAAACAAACAAATATATCTGATAACACTAAATAATATCACTTACAATGATAGAGCACTTTATAGTTCAGAAAAGTTCTGTTGAACAATCATTCACGAATCCATTCCTCGCAACCTCCTACGAAAGCAGGCTATTCCAGACTATTGTTATTAATTCCCATTTTAGAGGTAAGCAACCAAGGTTCAGAGAGATGGTGATTTTTGTGAGGTTACCAGCCAATAATTGTCCTTCAATTCTATTTCCTTCAAATAGCTCTTCTGTGACCCTCCCCCTGCCCTCTACCCAACCACACAACTAGGTCAGGGAGGCTCCTTATAGACTGTTATTGCTTTTGCTCTTTCACTGATTTTTCTCACAGTTCATTGTAGCTGCCTGATCTCTTATTTGTCTCCTCACAATGTACACTCCATGTGGGTAGACTTTATGCCCAACAACTGTATCTATTTTGATCATAGATGTATCCTCAGTACTTATCACTGGATCTGAAACGTGGTAGGTGTTCAGTAAATGTTTGATAAATGTAAACATAAATGAATGAACAAGGTAGTAGACTTAGGCCCCTAATGCAATCCTTTAATTTATGATCCAGATTCTTTCCATCAAATCTCACTAACTCTATAGTTAGCAATCACTGAGTATCCAGTAAAGCACCAGAATCTCTTACAGTTTAGAGTTTGGGGACACTGGGTACAGTGTACATTTCATGTATACCACCTGATCCCACAGCTTGATTCCAATTCCATTATTGCAAAGTCTTTTGTTCCTCTTATCCCTACCTTAAAATCTAAGTGCAGGCTATTTGCTCAATAAACTCTATGACAAAAATAGCCTTAAAAAAAATAAGTCCAAAGTTTCAATTCTTCTCTTTCAGGCAAACTTGTTCAAATGCTGTATTAGTTGGGTTTGCATCACTGTGACCAATATACCCAATAAGAACAACTTAGAGGAGGAAAAGTTATTTTGACCCACAATTTCAGAAGTTCAGTTCAGCGTTGGCCAACTTCATAGTTCTGGGCCCAAGGTGAGTCAGAAGATCATGGCAGAAGGGGGTGGAAGAGGAAAGCTGCTCAGTTTATGACAGTCAGGGAAGCAAAGTGCTGCTGTCCAGGGACAAAATATAACCCCTCAAAAGAAACTATTAATAACCCACTTCCTCTAGCTACACAATACTTGTCTGTAGTTGCCACCCTGTTATTCCATTCGTGTAGATTAATCCAGTGATTAGGTTACAGCTCTCATAATCTAATCATTTCACCTCTGAATATTTTTGCATTTCTCACACATGACCTTTTGGGGGACACCTCATATCCAAACTACAACAACTGTACTTCTACACATCAGGTCAGAAAAGATGAAGTGTTTGATTTCTGGCAGTTGTAAATAATCCTAGAAATCTTCTTTGTGTATGAATGCCTTGACACAAGCCACTGTTCTGTGGAAGCTGAGGCTCCTATGACCAACCAATTTTTGACACTTTTATATCCTCTGCTAGCTTTTGAACTTGAGAAAAGGCCCAGCTCCAGGTCCTCCACACTGATCCATGTCCTGTCTTGTTTTGGATACAGGTTCATATATCAAAGGTGAAGCATGGTACCTTATTATGGGAAGAGTGAAATGATTGGCTTGTTTTACTATTAACTATTAACTAATTAAGGGGAAATTAAGTTAGCTATAGACATCAGAACCAAGAGAGATGGGTGGCGGCTATGGAAATGAAGGCTTCAGAAATACAGCTCAGGATGTGGGAGCATTTTCCAACAAAAAAAGAACTACTCTGCACAGAATATGTTGCTTATGAATTAGTAAACTCCCCATCTGAGGAGATGTTCAGACCTGTGCTATCCATCTATCAGGGTTCTGCTAGAGAAGGTTCCTGAGCTGGCAAGGAGCTCAGACTATAATCCCTTATGTGCCTTTCAGCTCTAAGAGGCTCCAACTCTCTGATCCATTTTCAGCTCACAGAATAATTGAGCACTAGCTTTCTGCAAGGACACACCTCACAACTGAGCTACATTCTGCACTAAGCACAAGGGGTTTATATCCACTTACACAAGAAGCCCAAGATCAAGGATTGTGTCTTTTATTTTTCCCCTACACTTAAAATATGTATTTTCTCATTTCTGGCTTTCCTATTGTCTGATACTAGCAACTTCTATCATTCTACCTTGTACAAAGAATTTCTATAATACAGAAACAGCACAGACATCACACATACACTCCACACCCCAAATTTGTATTCAAAGAAGATCTCGGGAAAGAGAAAAGAAAGTTTCTTCCTTTAGCATATTCGTGTACTCACTCATTTTTTGGTAGACATTGGTTCTCTGAGCAGATCTGTAACATTGAGGAGGGAATTGTAATGATGCCTGTTTTGTTTCCAGACCTTGTCGGAAAAAGATTCTCTAAACTCAACTCTGTTACAAGTTTCTTGAAAAACATGGCTCTTCTCTCCCCAAGCAAGCCCAGTGCAGTGTATGAATAGAACTTGCTTTCCCTGTCTGAGACCTGGTGTGTTGACTTGTGGTCCAAAGCTCATTGTCAATTCCAATTCTGCAAAACCCAGAGTGAGGATGTGTGTGGAGATGCTGGCTTTTCTTCAGTTTTGACATTATCACACATACCAATAAATAGGCTTCAAAGACTGTGCCTTCTAATTCTGCTTTCTCTATTAAACTTTCTAAGCAGAAATAAACAAACAAACAAAAATGAGTGTGAAAAAAAATTCTCAACTCTCAAATCCTTTATATTCCCCAATACTTTTTATATAGTCTAGTGCAAAAAAAGGGATTTTTTTAAAAAACAACAGAAGAATAAAGGAGTGAAGACAGAAAAGAAAAACATCAGTTACTTTATTGTGTATAATTTCTGATTATTCTTGTCTATTTAAGCTAGTTGGGGGATATGAGTATGTGCATTTTTTAATAATTTGCCTATCAGCATATATAGGATGTACATTATGAATAAACAAATACAGGCCAAAGCAATGGTTTGGAAGTCAGGAGACCTCCATTCTAATTCAGTTTGGCCATTTGTAAATTCCGTAGTTAGAGAAAAATCTTCTCTGAATTTCCTCATGTGTAAATGAATAGAAAATAAAATATTATCCAGGCGTGACATTCTGAGACTGTAGTTCTAACATGAAAAGACAAATAAATAAAACAATATTGTGCCCCTACAAATTCTTCACACATTTCATTTATTTTCCCCCAGTGTATCCTTGCATGGCTTGACATTCCATGGTTAGACATTCTAAGATTTTTTTTTTTTTTTTTTTTGAGGATCTTGGCTCTAAAAAAGTCAGCCTGAAATCAAAGAGAAGAGAATCTATAAGTGCATTAAGACCCCTCCCCCTTTTGGCACATCTTGACTAATTGCCTCTTATTCTCTGCTGGTGGGAGACAAAGCTAAGCCTGATGCTGAAATTCACTCAGCAGCTCAACCCTGGGGCATGGATATATGGTCTCTGGGTTCCTAGGGACCCCATGGGGCCCAGCAGGTATGTGAGACTCCAGAAATCTTTCTCCTCACAGAATGAAAACAAACAAAAAGTACCCAAAGAAAGCACCCCAGGAAATATTTACAGGAAGCTGCAAAACAGATAAAAAGTAATTATCTTTCTCTAAAATTAGGAGCATGATTTTGATGTTCTGAAGCTCAGATGTAGCATGAGTGTATATATGGAATGTCATAGCCAGGCTTATAAAGCACTTGGGCACAAGGAAACATGGTTTTGGCAAAAAACCTTTAAAAGTCTTTTTATTTCTTCACAATTAAGATATGGAAGAAATCTGATTCTAGAAATCTGGGCTTCAGTTTTCTTTAACTATTTTGGAAAACAATTTTTTAAAAAATCCATCTAGTAATTGATGCTAGCCTGATTAGTGAAGAAAGAAGTAATTATCATGCAACTTGGTGCAAGACACATCAAGTGCATATAATATCAAAAATAGGTGCAAAACTAAAGATACAGTCACGTATAAAATTCACATACATTAGAGAAGAGAGGAAGGAGTCCTAAATTCTGTCACATAAAAATCTTAATCATCTTGATGAAGAAGAAGATGTGAAGAAAACAAATGACTTTCCTATGGGACCAACAGCATATGCCTATATAAGGAGATTGATTTTAAGGAGGTGGTTCATGCAGCTGTGAGGACTGACAAGTCTGAAACTTGTAGGGCACATAAGTCTGAAAGGTACAAGGCAAGAGGGTTGGCTGGCAACTCAACTAGGATTTGTGGATGCAGAATTTCTTCTTATAAACCCAAGTTTTTGCTCTGAAGATCTTTTGACTAGTTAGAGAAGACCTGTTCACATTATGTGGGGTAATCTTAAAGTCAACTGACTGTAGATGTTAACCACATCTAGGAAAATATTTCAGAGGAAATATTTTCATAAGAAATATTTTCAGAGGAAGGCTGGATTTGTGTTTGATGAAAGAAATGGATACAATACCTTAGCCAAGTTGATGCATAAAACTAACGACCACAGCATCTACTCAATAAACATCTATTAATTGTTTACCCAGTGCCAATTTCCTAGATGCACAATCTCTGCCCTCCAATGGAAGAGCATAAGTCATTTACTTAAATGAACATTGAAAAATATGACTGCAAATCAAAAGAAATAGAGAACACCTGCTTTCTTTGTAGGCTTGGAAGAGGAAAGAGTACTTCTAGGTAAAGACACAGGAAAAGCTGAAAACACAAAGCACAGTTGAGTTTGTCCTTGGAGAATGGGTAAAATTAGAATAAGGGAAACAGGAGGATGGCGCTCCTAGTAGAAATGGCAGAAGCAAAGTGCAGAGTCAGGGAAATGTGTGATATATATAGGAATGTTGAGTGGTTCAGTTTGGTTGGAAATATAGAGCATTCATTAAACTTCTTTTATTTAGCCAGTGATTACCCTGAGTTCATTTAATACTTATTCCAAAGATATTAACACATTTGCAGATGAAACAGATCAGGAGATTCGTCCAGAGTCTCACAGAAAACCTTCAGGGTGTGACTCACACAAGTTAGTGCCGCTTTCCTTCAGAAGACAGACACTGCAGCCTCTTCCAAATGAGTTTTGCCATCCCTGGGAAAGGAGAATGCTTTATCTCTGTTGTTTCAATATAACTGTTTTTTCTAAAAAGTCATGCTCTCTTTCCATAAATGGAAGAAATTTATTAGACCTTAATTTTCAATAAATATATATAGCAATTGATTCTCCAAACAAGATGCTCAGCTATTTATATCACAAAATTAAAACTTTCATGCTTTTACCACTCAGTCAAGGATATTTTTTTGTGTTTGTATATGTGTGTGTGTGTGTTTGTGTGTATGTGAGAGAGCAATGATTAAATTGCTGCTCTCAGGGGAGTGATGTGCACAGAGAAAACGTATATGTGAGCTAAAAGGTTCACAAGAAAGTAAAATTCATCTGGGACTTCTTTTATCATATATAGTATTGTGTTTTGTATACTCCTTTTCTTAAGTTCCTCTTGGCCATCATGTTCCCAAGCCCCACCCTCATTTCAGGGATGGCTGTTGGTTTAGCAAATCACTATTAAAATAGACATAGTTTGTGCCTTACACCGCTACCAAACTCTCCCTTCTTTGCATTAAATTTAATCATCTGTTGTCTACATTGAAATTCATGGTTTTTTGTTTTTGGGTTTTTTTGCTATTGAACTAGCCAGCCATGGGCTTGTCTTGAAACTGATCCTCTTATGGCACTCAAAATAATGTGCCAAGTTTTGAGTCTAATGTAACTTTTTTTTTTTAATTACAATAGTGATAGAAACTAGACTCCAGATACTTCGCAGACCAGACTTTATTCAGTTGGCACTGTGAGTTGAGCAGGAGCAATTGCTCTTCCTGCTTTCCACTTTGTAAAAGGGAAGCTAGGGACCTGAACCAGGAAGTGATGTCACCAAGTGCCTGGTTTCATATCCCCATAAAGTGCATTACTTTAATTAAATCTATCAAAGAGGCTAATAAAAGGGAGACTGGGGAGAAATGAGGTTATTGATCAGAAGTATTATATAAATGTACATCACTGGGAAGTGGATATTAACCAATGTGTGAAACACTCAAGGGGATCAGAGTTCGGCTTCTTCAGTGGGTAGCTGAACATTTGTCTTGTGGTGGTGATGGTCTCCTGTTATTTTCCAAAGATAAACAGTGTGTCTAGAAGCTTAGAATCAGATTACCTTACATTTACATAATGCTTTGGATTTATCATGCACTAACTCATTTTAATGTCAATCCCCACAACAATCTTATAGGACAGGCAAACGATAGATTCACAGACTGTTGGGTTACATTTTGGAGGGCAGAGTTCAATCATCCACAAGGAATCGATGATACCTGGACAGAGAACCCAGTGTGTACCTCAGAAGGGCAGGTGTGGTGAGAAATGGAGCATCTTGATGAGGATACATGATAATTATGCAAGCAAACAAATGGCCTTCATAAGAAAATATCCCCTCAAGAATGAATGTTCATCTATTTAGTTTATTATTTTTTACTCCAGCCTCAGGACAAAGTCACAGCCCCATTTGATTATAGAGCAGATTGTATCCGTAAGAAAAGTGGACATCCTCAGAAACATTCACAAGGGCAGAGGCACAGCCTCAGAAAAGGCAAGTCTGAGGCAAGTGGAACAGAAGCCACCTCACTGGCCTGGGATGTGAGCATGAAGAGTACGAAGAGTTACAAGTCACTTCCAGAAGGGTGCAGGACTGAGGAGACTAGCACAGGATGGGCTGGGCATGTGCCTTTCAAGGCTGGACTGTGCTGCAGAGTGCTGTACGAAAGGCTACAGGAGTCTCCTGGTCCTTAGAGGAGAACATGTTGACTTGTGGGGAGAAAGTAATAAGTGTGTCATCAAGAAATTTTTTGGAGCTGGGCGCAGTGGTGCATGCCTATAATCCCAGCACTTAGGGAGGCTGAGACAGGAGAATCACAAGTTCAAAGCCAGCCTCAGCAATGGTGAGGTGCTAAGCAACTCAGTGAGACCCTGTCTCTACATAAAACACAAAATAGGGCTGGGGGTGTGGCTCAGTGGTTGAGTGCCCCTGAGTTCAATCTCTAGTACCTATAAAATAAAAGAAGAAAAAGAAGAAAAGAGAAAAAGAAAAAGAAATTTCTTAGGGGAATCGCAAGTGACAAGGGATTGGGGGATGTAGCTAATGCTGCAATGGCCCTCATTGGGGGATCTTGGCTTGAGTTCACTTGGGCAGATTCCCTCCCATATTCATCCAAGGATGATATTTCAAGGTTAAATTCTTGGCAACATGAGGCAGGGGATGAATGCCAACTCTCTCTCCAAAGTGGGGGGCATTTCCCTCAGTGTGTTCTTTCACAACCCATTATGTAGATCATGAGTCTGTAATCTAATGGAGAACCAAAGTCCAATTTTTATCCCAATAGTAACAGCCCCTTGCACCTGACTAATTTCTCATCCCCCAAGAACGTTGTTCTTTTTTTTTTTTCTTTATCCAGTGAAATCTTTATTTTTCAAAATAAAGATGAAATAATAATTTCAGGTAAAAAATCTTAGAGAGTTTACTGCCATACAACATCCATTACAAAATTACAAACCAAAAAGTGTCTAAAGAAACTTCATCAGATTTCAAGAAGAATAATACAAGATGGCAAAGTGCATCCAGAAGAGTGACACAGTTACAGAAGGCCACACATGATATGATTCATAAATGAAAATCTATAGCTATAAAAGTTAATTAATAAAATTTAGCTTGGAGCAATATGTACTGGGCCATAGAGAGGACACAGCCATTGTGACTGAAAACTCATCAATTGCCAGGATGGAATAAGAATCAATGATAAAGAGATATAAGATAGGGCTGGGATTGTGGCTCAGTGGTAGAGCGCTTGCCTCGCATGCGTGAGGCACTGGGTTCGATCCTCAGCACCACATAAAAATAAATCAATAAAGATATTGTGTCAACCTACAACTAAAAAAATATTTAAAAAAAAAAGAGATATAAGATAACTTTTGGTGATAAAAAGTTTAATTTGGTAATAATTACATGAGTATGTACATGTGTCAAAATCCTTGAATTGTGCACTTAAAATTGGTGGTTTTAATTTTGAAAAAATCATGTAAAATATAGGGCTAACATAATAAAAATGCTTACTAGGATACTGACTAGAATTCAATAAGCAGGAACATGTAGACATAGATTTTAATTATTATATAAAATATTCTAGCAAAATACAGTTTGCTATTATTTGTTTTTTATTCAATTTAAATATTAGATTGTTAGCACTTTTTTATTTATTTATTTTTTTGTGTGTTTTTTTCTCTCTTTTTTTTTCTCAAAAATTGCACTTTAATACATGTTATCAAACATAACAGAAAAAAACAAATTTTCAGAAGCTGTACACACTGTTCACTGAAAACATTTGTTGAGGCAAATAGAAAAAATTGTTACAATCATAATTTTTCTAACTTTGCAGAAAATTATAAGCAGATTAAATTCTTCATATTAAACACCTTTATATGCACTTTCAATGAACAGTATATATATATATATATATTTTTATCAACCATCTTTACTATACCCATTCCCCTTTCCTGCCCCCCGCCTTCCCCATGTCGCGTCCAGTGTTCCTCTATTTCTCTTATGTTTCCCATTCCCACCTTCCTTATTCATCAGCATCCACTAATCAGAGAGACCAAGAACGTTGTTCTTAACACCCAGTGTTCACTGAGTACGCATCGTGTCTCAAATACCATATCATTCATTCTCTACAATTGGATTAGGAAATTGTAATTCCCATTTTCAGAATAAGAAACTGAATTTGAAGTTGATCATGTAGCTTGTCCAAGACCACATAATAGCGAGGAGCCAACGTGGACTTTCACCTGCATCTTCTGAATCTAAGTCTATGGCCTGACCACTACTCTGTGCTGCCATCCTAGAGCTAATGATGGGAGAGTGAGCGAGGTACTGGGTGGCAAGTGACTTGTCTGTGTCAAGAGACGTGACATCTGGGGTCTCTTATTTTCTAGTTGTGTTGTTTGTACAAGTTCCCTTGGCCTCTCTGAGTGTTTTCCTCCTCGGCAGAATGGACATCATCCTTTCCTACTTGCTACAAACTTATTGGGGGCAGGGTGTGCGTGTGAAAAGACGGGATATAAATAAAAGCTATAAAATTACTATAGAAGTTATTATATCTTAATTTTATATCTTCCTAATATTGTGCAGAAATTGATGAGTCTCGAAGTTGAAGGAAAGAACCCAAGAGGATGCAGGAATTGTTTTTTCTTTTAACAAACACTATACACCATCATGTGCCAGAAATAATAAAGAACAGATGATCAACAGATCATCTGTAAAGAACTTGGTTTCTTTTTCACATCTGAAAGAGATTACCACTTAGGTCAGTTATTTGTAGGCCCTCTCTGAATTGCTACCTGAGCTATAACTGTGTTGAAAATGAAATAAAAAGAAAAGTGACCTAATGCTAGCCTCTAAGAAGGCTTTGGCCAATTCAGCACCTTTCACAAGCTATAAATTCACTCCTCAAATTGTCTACTTAGATAGTTTTCTTCTCCCTCTCAGAAAGAAAAAATGTAGCCTGTTCAAAATTAAAAGTCTGCTTCACAGAGAAATATCACTGTGGAAATGTAATTCAACAAGTATTTGCTGAGTATTTTATGGATTCTGTGCCATGCTAAGTATTGTAACTGTTTTAAGAGGCAGGGGTGTAGACCGCAATGCTGAATACCATTGTTTGTAAGACACAGTTCCTTCCCCCAAAGCAGCAATAATTTCCACAGGAACTGTGCTAACATAGGTAGAATTTTAGAAGTTGAGACAGGTTAAGACAGAAAAGGACTAAAACCAGATGTCAATATAAAAAATAAGTGGTTGAGCATTCTTAGGTTTGTGTGGGAACATATTAGGAAAGGTGGGCCTTTTTTGTGGGAGGCTCTGAAAGTGAAGCAGAGGAGCTGTAATATGGTTTTATGGTTAGTTAAAGAGCTCATGAAAGGTTTCAGAGCAGAACAGTAACATGATAAAAGAAGGAAAAATCCAAGTCAAGTGTCACAGTTAAGATCCTTTTAATTTTGAACATTTTATTATAGGAAACAACTCAAATTAAGCAAGAAAAAAAAATACTGCAGGAGGAGAAATGCAATGGCTCAGGCAACCAGAAGGTTCAAGCAGTGGTCTTTGGTCATGGCTGTTCTGGCATTCAGATAACGTCATCAGCTCTCTGGCTTCATTCTCAGGCTATGCCCATGCAGTAATGTCTATCAACAGCTTACATGAGTTCCAGAGAACATGGGTCCAGAAAAAGAAATGTTGGAAAGTCTACCACAGGGAGATCTGACTGGTCCAGCTTAGGTCATGTGTTTGTGCCTGAAAACTCACTGTGTCCAGGTAGGCAAAGCCATTTGACTGACCAGGGCCAGGTCCTATGCAACTACTGAGGGAGGAGGTGACCCTGGTCAGTCCTTCCTCTACCTCCTTTCACCATGTGAGCTGAGAAAGATGCTACATCATGAGGAGGCAGTAGTTTCCCAATGGAAGAGATGCTGGGCCAACACACGTGCATTCCATAAGCTTGCTGTTAAGACATTTACAGTCTAAGGTAGAGCACCTCTCTTTTCTGTAACCTGGAGTTTGTTCCTTTAAAAATTGCTTTTATTCATTTATTTTATAAGCATGACCCCTATTTTTGAGTACCACAGAAGTTTCTCTATTTCAGGTTAGGTTCTGAAAACTTAGTTCATAACAGAAATAAGAAAGCGCAGCAGAGATAAATAGCTGACTTTCAAAGATCCCTTTCCAATGCAGGGCTACTCAGAATTGAGGTTGGACCAACTTATTTCCTGTTTACCTGCATCTGGAGTGGGAGACATTTGGCCAGTTCTTGGTGATGGTGTGTGAGAGGAGTGATGTGAGCCACCTGTGGGTGGAACTGTCAAGGGGCGAGTGTACCTCCCTTACACCACCCTTCTCTGTTAGGTGGATAGGGAGGACTCACAGGAGCCATAGGATGGGAGTCCTGAATAATTGTGTGAAATGTTGCCACCAGCATTGCCCATATTGAATTCTCATATGGGTAGGAAGGAAGCCTTTCTTCGTGAAGCCAATAGGAATCACCTTCATAAATATGCGCAGGCTTCCTGTTGTCTACACCCTCGTTTCCACTGAGTGTGAGTGATGTTCAAAGATTTGAAACTGGATATTCACTTCCTGTCTTCACAGCCATGCCATTTCTCCAACAGCTTTTCCAAAAATAACCAATTCATTTTACATCCTGGATACCTAATGGAGCAGGTCACCTCCTCCTTGATATTCCTTTAAGTATTATAGGGGACACTGTACGAGGTCCTACGCCTGCACTCTTCCCTCTCCACTGAGACTCCTAACCCACACACTATCCATGGCTTGTGACAGGTTTCATTAGCTGAGTTAATAGGCTCCACCTTTAAATTCTTTAACAAATTCAAAGTCTTCAAGATGAACACATTGCTGCTGATGTTGCAGCCACACACTCAAATGGCATTCAGGTTCATCAATCACTTTTCTTTTGCTCTTAATGATTATTGCTGATTGCAAAGGTATAGATTCTTGCACCTGCTTCATGAACAGCTCTTTGTCTTCAGAAATTTCTCAGCAATCCAATGAATTATGCCACTTGAAATTTTTAAATATACACCAACCTGTTTAGATAATTAACTTAGATCTCTTATTAACACTTTCAATACTTTCCTGCTTCTGCATTTATTGAGTATTACGGATTAATAATCATTGCAAAGCAGCTCAAAACCTAGCTCACATAAAACAAATGCATGGTAGAATATAGACAAAATACTCGTTTTTGTGACAACAGCTGATGTCCTCTGTTGATGGTGGTCCCAGCTGATGTATTTTTATGTTGTTCTTAGCTTTGTTAAGCATGAATGCTCTTGAGTTGTAGAATCTCAAAGTGCCAGGATTGCAAGTGTCATCTCATCCAGTTATATAACCTTACTTCACATGTGAGAAAGATGCAACTGAGAGATGAGTGTAACACATCCCAATCATGTGGTTCAAAATTTAATGAAAAAAAGGAATGAACAGAATTTAATAATATGTGAGAGTTTTTCAAATTTCTTTAGCCCTATCAACTCTTTTTTTAAATTTTTTTTTAGTTGTTGATGGATCTTTATTTTATTCATTTATTATTTGTATGTGGTACTGAGGATCAAACCCAGTGCCTCACACATTGCTAGGCAAACACTCCACCAGTGAGCCCCAGCCCCAGCCCCTAGCCCTATCAACTCTTAAAGATGTTTTTAAGTTTTAATTGACACATAATAACTGTGCATATTTATGTGTACAGTATATTTCAATATATATTATGATGAAATAAGAATAATTGATATATCCATCACTTTAAAAAGCTCTGTGAATGATTCCTTTTTTCTGGTACCAAGGATTAAATCCAGGGGTGCTCTCCCAACCCCTCCCACCTCAGTTCTTTTTATTTTTTTATTTTTTCATTTTGAAACAGAGTCTCACTAAGTTGCCAAGGCTGGCCTCCAACTTGAGATCCTTCTGCCTCAGCCTTCCAAGTAGCTGGGATTACACACCTGTGCCACCATATCCAGTGTAGCCCTGTCAACTTTTAAGTAACATTTTGTTTTCATTAGCACCATTGATATTATCTTTGTATCACTGACAGGAGAAAAACTGGAGAGACCTACCCTGAGACACATGGGAAACTGTGGATTCTCGAATAGATCAAGAGCTGCAAAAGAGAAAAGGGGCAAAGTTTGGGACATGGGGTGAGAAGTTGAAGGGCTCTGAAGGAGCTGATCCTGTTAAGAGAATTAGAAAATGAAACCAGTCACCTTCCCCTTTGCTTTCAGAATGAAAGATGGGCATTTGTGAGTTACAGCCAATTATCCTCAACATCACCAAATATTCCAAATATCATTGAATAAGTTGCACTGTGTAAAGTGCCGCTTTTCAGACTTTTATTTGAGATATCCCTAATGTTAATGGAAAGGGAAGCAGTATTTCTGGAACTGAGGATAAAGCATTCCCTTTATCCCTGAAAACATTTTAGTTACTTTAAAAATGTATTAAGTTAAACCATACACCACTGCCCTTTTTATAGTCCCCAAATGGCAGAATGTTAGCACCTGCATATGGTTCAATCTAATATAAGAACTTTGCTTTCTCTTCACAGTATATGTATATACCCAAATGTGTTTGTATTTTAATATGAAGACAAGATCATTAATAGAAGGACAAGTAGAATTTGTGGGTGAGGATGATAGGTCATGCTTGGCTTGTGGCCATAGGTGCAGTTAGAGGCGGGGGGCAAGCAACAAACCTCTCAAAGACACTAAGATAGGTTGCTTAGGAACCAGTGGGAAAAGGCTGGTGAGGCTTGCAGGATGGCAAGAAACTGAGATATTAAAAAATCAAAAAATAAAACAAAAATGAAGCCCCCCCACCATCTGCTTCCCTTGTCATTTTAGTTTGTTCCTCTCCATAGTATGGAGAATACCTGCCCTGTGTCATTTTTTCCTATGAAAAGCTTGGAAGTGCCCAGTCTGATGTTTTTGATATAAAAGCTATACTCTTGCTAAGAACAGTGGTACATGTCTGTAATCCCAGTGACCTTGGGAGGCTGAGGCAGGAAGATCTCAAGTTTGAGGCCAGCTTTGACAACTTAGTGAGACTCTATCTCAAAATAAAAAGTAAAAAGAGCTGGGGATGTAGCTTAGTGGTATAGCACCCCTGGGTTCAATTCCCAGACTAAAAAAGAAAGAAAGAGAGAGAGAGAGAGAAAAGCTACACTCTTTAGAGCTGATAACATCTATTTTGTCTTGATTGCTTCTTTGTGGTAGAGGCAGACCCTGAGTAGAAATTGAATAATGCTTTGCTGGAATAACGAAAGCAAAGGATAGAAAGCAAGAAGTTAGAAACTCAAACACAGCTCTGGACACCAGCTGTAGTTACTTTGTAAAATGCTAGAAACTTTCCATCTTTCCTATACAGTTTTGCTTGCTAATGTTTATTCCTTACTCTGGTTGGTAGTAAACCTCTTTAAATTAGAGCCCTGGTGGCTTGCCCAAGCGACAGACTGTGAAGCTATGATAACATGTATTTTAAGGGGAAAGACAGTAGGTTAGGTTCTTTGAGGGTGAGGACAAAAAAGATAAGATTCTAGTTTGAGAAATAGCCCCAGAATTTCATTTGAGGGATGGGGAGGAGGGTTCCTGACATGCCCCTAACAGCATGATTGCGTCCTCCCAGACTCCCTGAGTGGCAAAAGTGAAAGTACATCCACCAGCACAGGCACATTGCTAGCCCTGCAGGTAAGAACTCCAGGACTAATTAGCCCAGTACGGAAGTGTGGCGCATCCCTCTGCAGTACCAGGGACCCCTGCAACAAGTGCACTAGAATGCCCAGAAAAGCACAAGCAGGGCCATCTCCTCAAAGAAGAAAATGGTGGTTTGAAAGCCAACTGGTAAGAGAAGAAATCATTCTTTTAAAGATCCAAATTAATCCAGGAAGTGGGTTTTTCTTTATCTCAGAATCATCTCTCCAATTGTTCTATTTTTAAAACCCAAATCTTGGAGGAAGGAGACTACAGATAAGAAAACTTATCTGCTTCAAAGTCACATCAGTGTGCCTTCAGGGACTGATTTCATTTCCAAATGTGTTTTTCTTGATTCTTGGGTAAAAATCACATAATTTTCCTCTAATACATCTTGGTCACAACCAGGACTTGAGAAAGAGCACTCATTTGATTTTCAAAATATAATTAGCAAACTGAATATCTATACAAAAGTAATTTTGTACCTCAGCAAAAGAGTGCAGTCAGCAGATAATTCACTCCTGTGGCTTTTCATTAGCTAACTCTCCCCGGGGGCAATTTAAAGGTGAAGGCCCCACTCATCCAGTTTCTCAGCTTCTGTTGGAATTGTGGCTGCAATTCACAAGGGGAATTTTTAAAAGAAGAAAAAAAAAAAGAAAAGAAAAACAATCATGGCACCTCTCCCCAGAGTAAACCCCTTGTAATCGAGGTAGATGCCATTCGTTGAGTGACTCATGTTATTCATTTAAGATATATTATTTAATCCTTTCAATAACACTATGAATTAGAGTGAATTCTTATTTTAACAAGAAAGAAACTGGTTTTGAGAAGTTAACTAATTTCTCCCAAATCACACAGTTAATAAATGACTGTGTTGTCATAGTCTTTATAACTCTGAAATCCATTACCTTTCTGTTCTGCTTCTTGGTCTCACAACATCCCTCTCTTTGAATTTCACCCATATGATAGAAAGTCTCAACCATTATCATGTCTCCTGGGCTTAAGAGAGTCTAAAAGAAAACGCTAATACTTTATCTGCCAGGAACAATATGTGACCTCATTGCTAAAATGGTTTAAATAATTTTTTTAATGCACAAAATCTTATTCAGAAGGTACTTATAAGACAAAAATACATTATATAAACACATTTATTTGGCAAATCCAATAAGTGTAATATTTGCTTATAAAACATGAACTATTCTTATAACTATGAACATTGGAAATTAGGGGTAAAGATAACATTTTACATTTTTATTAGGTTGATTATTAACAAATACCAAATATTTGCACACTTCTTGAAAATTATTATTTTAGAGTCATATCTTCCTTCCTTATTCCTTTCTTCTCTTCCATCCTTGGGAACATGTATCAAACACCTCCCAAGAACCATCACAAATAATTTGTGGAGTGGATTGGGAGTGACCATTCTGGCTGGCTATGGATGAAGATCTTGTGGAAAGAAAGGTTTTCAAGAGGGGTGTTAATTCGTGTTGTGTTAGAGAGAATGGCTTTTTAGTTGGAGGGGGAAATAATGATCCAAGAGGAAAAGGGCAGGCGGTGAAGTCACAGGGCACAGTGAGGTGTGGGTGGCAGGGGGTGGTGGGAACCGCACTGGGAAGAAGAGTTGAGGTCACATGGTAAGGCCTACACGTGTCTTTGGTGGATATGTAGCCCTGATGCTAGAGGTAACATTTTTGTGTGGGGGGGGAAGAGCGAAGAAAACTAAGTTTTTCTTTTCATAGATTAGCCTGACGGCCAACTCCTGTGAATTGTGGATGTAAGAGGGAGAACTGTTATCAAGGAGAACAATGAGGATGACCATCCAGACTAACGAAGGAAAGTCGTCCTGGGGGGAGGGATTCTTCTTGAAGGCAAGAGAGAAAGTCTAACGCTATTGCCGGGAGGAGTATGAAGGTAGAGATGTCCTGCTGTATTTGGTTGAACCGTGTCTCCCTGAGTTCTTCCCCTTGGAACCTGTAAAGGAGACGGTATTTGGACATAGGATCATTGCAGATATAATCAAGTAAATATGAGGTCATCTTAATCCAATATCTGTTGCCCTTATAAGGAGAGAGAGATTTGGGCACATGGAAAGAAAGATACACACAAAGAGATGATTAAAGGGATTCATTTGCAAACCAAAGAACACCAATGACTGCCTGCAACCATAACAAATCAGGAAGAGGTAGGGAATGATCCTTTCCTAGGACGTTCGGAGAAAGCATGTCTCCGTGGACACATTAATCTTAGACATCTACTCTGTGGAACTATAAGAGAATAAATTTCTGTTGTTTAAAACCATCAAATTTGTAGCAATTTGTTGCAGTAGTCTAGAAAACAAATATACTTGTGCAACCTTAAAAATATGGGATGGCAGTGGTTACTCTCAGGATCAAGGAGAGAATGATAAAAATTCAGAATACTAAAGAGGACACAGCACCTTCACAGGACAAATTCTATAGTTGGTCTTTTTGTGGTGGATGGAGACAAATAAGGCCTTAATACTAATTCATGAATCTTACCTACCAATTAGTAGAGACTATGAACAATCAATGAAAGGCATCATAATTATGGAAGCAGTAATGAAACTGAGACTTAATGATATGATATCACTTATTAAATTTGTAGAGATATAATGTGATAGAACTGGATTTGACCTCTCTCTCTTGACTTCAAGTCTTTCACAGAAGAGTAAAAATCAAGAGGAAGGCTGGGCATAGTGGCACATGCCTGTAATCCTAGCAACTTGGGAGGCTGAGGAAGGAGGATAGCAAGTTTGAGACCCGCTTTGGCAACATAGGGAGACCCTCAGCAACTTAGTGAGACCCTGTCTCAAAATAAAAAACAAAAAAATAAAAAGACTGGGAGAGTAGCTCAGTGGCAAAGTGCCTGAGTTCAATCCTGGGCACTCCCTCCCTCAAAGAAGAAGAGAAGGAGAATGAGAAGAAGGGACAGAGGAGGGGGAGGAGGAGGAGAAAAGGAGAAGGAGGAGAAGAAGAATGTTCAAGAGGAACATTATAGAGAGGAAGATAAGGCTTAGAAAAAGGAGGTTGGCGTTCTCCAAGGATCAGTCCCTGCTTTTTAAAACTCTGTCCCCAAATGGAAACATGATAATCTGCTTGCAGATTCCCAATTCCCCAGCCTTCTAACTCTGCCCTAGTGTCTGGGAGTGCTGTCCTATTTCTTCTAAGTCTCCAAAGAATGGCAAGGATGACATCATTGCTTTGCCCATTTTTAATCTTATCTGCTAAACGATTGAGACTGAGAATAAGCAGGTCATCACAAGTTCAGAACAAATGTGTCAAACATTCACTCAGTTCCAGCCTTAGAGCAAAACTAGATGTGCTAGTCCATCCAGATAAGGGGTGACCCTGGAGCGACATTTGGTATGTATTTTTCATCAAACAATAATACTAGACATGGCTGGACTGAGGGAAAAACATGTAGGTCATTTAATTTCATCTCTTCTTCTTTTGGGAAGGACTAAAATATAAAACATCTAGAAAGAAGGGAATCTGGTCGACCAGGCATTTCTTAAAAGTTCTTGTCAAGGGATGTGCTTGCTGGTTTCTAGACTCAGAAACGCTGAAGACAGAAAAGCCTCACTTATTTATTTACTGCATTGAAGTGGTACTGAAGCAGGTGCTATTTCTTAGTGGTCTAACAAGACTCTTAAGACAAACTTAGTGACTTCAGTCTATGTTATTATTTTAGTGATGACACAACTAATCCTCCCAGGAGAGGAAGTAACTTGCCAAATGCAAATTCACACAGAAGGAAATCATGAAAAGCACCTGAGATCTTTGGTTTGTTCAGTTACTAAAGAATAGAAAACAAAATAATTTTGGGGGAGAGTACCAGGGATTGAACTCAGAAACACTTGATCTCTGAGTCATACCCCCAGCCCTATTTTATATTTTATTTAGAAACAGGGTCTCACTGAGTTGCTTAGTGCCTTGCTATTGCTGAGGCTGGTTTTAAACTCACGATCCTCCTGCCTCAGCCTCCAGAGCCGTTGGGATTATAGGCATGGGCCACTGCGCCTGGCCAAAACAATTTTGAGATACTAATTTACACCTATCAAATAATTGAAAATTAATATTTATATATAATTTTATTTAATCTCAATGATAGGGAAGGAGATACAGTCAGATATAGATAATACTATAAATGCATTAAATTGCTATGATTACTTTCAAAGATAATCTAACCTAAACTATGACTCATGAAAGTGGTCCTACCCTATGACCTAGTGATCTAGTTTCTGGATTTGTATTCTAAGGATTTTGTATATTTAAAAAAGAATTGTTATTTGTTCATATTTTTAAAATAGTATTAATCAACATTGAGACCTCTAAGATCATATAGTCTGAGGTCTTTGGAAAAGAGATGAGAGCGAATTTAGTCACATGGAGGATGAATTTTCCAAGGGTCTGACCCAGGTCAGATCTAAGATTCCTGTCCAGTGATCTTTCTATTATGTTCTGGAGCATTTTGGTGAAAAACTGAAAACAACTCAGATTTCTGCAAATTAGAGAGGTAGTTTAGCATAATTGTTAAGAGACCAATTTTCTGGGCTCAAATCATGGCTCCATCAGTTACTAGATGTATGGTTTTGGGCAGACAATCTGTTTGGGTTTCATCTACAAAACCAGTGCAACAATAGAGTCTCAATAATAGAACCTCCCAGGTTTGTGTGGGCAGGTACTACTTTCTGATTTTGTGCAGGCAAACTACAGAGTGCCCAGCTGCTTGTCTTTGTCACCTTTCCTGAGACTTCCCTGCTCATGCTGAGACTTCCCTGCTCATACTGAGGTGTGACACGCACCAGCCCAGAAAGTGTGTGTCTCAGGGTAATAGTGGGTGGATGTAAAGTCTCACTGGGCAGATGGGAAGGGGTGGACAAGCTCTTCTTCCTCCTGCTGAGACCAGTTGAGATGGTCAAGATGCAGCCTTTTGGAGGATATTCTCCTGGAAAGTTGGTTTTGTGAGATAGAGCAATCGGGCACACTTGGTGGTGACCCAATTGATCACATACCCTCAAATTGACACTAACCCCCTTCCCAGCTTCACTTCACTCTTCCCCTACTCTTTGCTTTCTGGGAATTGCACCCTGAATACAATGGTGTACAAAACCCTTTGCTTTAGGTTTTATTTTGAATCCAGACTAAAAGAGATGATACCTACCTCGAAGGGTTGTATTAAGAAAACATTAAATAAGTAAAAATGGATAAAGTGAGCTGGGCACGGTGGCGCAAGCCTATAATCCCAGCACTTTGGCTGAGACAGGAGAATCACGAGTTCAAAGCCAGCCTCAGCAATAGCAAGTTGCTAAGCCACTTAGTGAGACCCTGTCTCTGAATAAAACATAAAATAGGACTGGGGATGTGGCTCAGTGGTCGAGTGCCCCTGAGTTCAATCCCTGGTTCCAAAAAAAAAAGGATAAAGTGCTTAGAATAGCACCTAACAAACAGTAATGACTCTGTAAGTGTGAGCTATTCCTATTATACTGAATCACTGTGCAGCTCTATAAAATGGTAAATATTTAAGCCACATGGAAAAATATATGTGAAATGTTAAATAAAACCAGAACACTAGGAAGCAAACATCCCTGGGATTGTAACTCCATAAAAATTATATATACACACTGATGATAGAAGAGATATCATAGATTTGGAAATTGTGACTCTGTAATAGAGAAGATGTGCCATGTTTATGTTTCCACGGGGGTAGTTATTTACACAAAGTGGAGTTTAAATAAACAGAATAAACACAGTCCCTTGGAGGCTCCGTGCACATCTCTGCTCAGAAATATAGTCCAGTGCTTATAACTCCTCATACTTGGAAAAGTCTTGCATGTAGGACTTTTTAATGCTATAATTTTAAGCCAATTCCTTTAATTTGTTGTTTATGAAGAGTAGAGCCATTGGGAGTAGCTGTAATAGCACAACTCACTCTGCCTGCACGCAGGTGTCTCTGCTGTGAATTTTCAGGGGTGTGAGGTGGTGGACTACTCCTTTAGGGATAGTTTTGTCTCACATTCAGGGCCTCGCCTTCTCGGCAGTGAGTCCGTGGCACAAGACAGTGTAGCAAGAGCCTGAGGACTTTTCTGTCTCTTCCTTCTCCTATCCTCAGCTCCTGGGAGTCCATGCTAGGAAGAAGTGATACGCAAATTGTAAGGATTGGAACCCTGAACATGGCTGCTCTAGAACTGCATGCACAGCACCTTTGTACAGAGAATAACTTAATGTGAATAGGGATGGGGACTGGGGAGACTCATTATACTTTCTATGTTCATTTTTTGTCTGAGAGCCCAGTTCTGTGTTTGGTCACAGGCCCCAACCTGGCTATAACTCTCTAACGGCCTGCCATGACACTTCCCGATCAATCTGCCTTATGTCCTGGTTGCAAAGTCCTCTTACCTGGCCCTGCCCACCTCTCTGAACTTTTTCTACCTCTCTCCTGGCTCACTACTTTCCAGCTAGACCAGTATTCTTGTTTGTTTCTCAAACAGGCCAAGCGTGTTTGTATCTAACGCTCTTCAGACTAGCATCCCAGAATACTCTTCCTCTTGATGTTTGCCCGTCTGGTTTCTTCTTGCCCTTGAGATCTCAGTGTAAATATCAACCTCTTCAGAGCACTCCCTGGCCATGCAATCTAAGATACCTGAGTTACTCTTCTATACTTTACCCAATTTTGGTTCTCTGAAGAACAGCCATCTGGTTCTGTGTTCTTTGTTTAGATGCAGTTTGTTTACTGTTTGGCATAAACTTCATGGGAAGAATTACCTTGTGTGTCTTATTCTCCTGTTTTTCTCCCAATCCTATCACAATGCCCAACAGGTTCTCAATAAATAGGTTGTGTGAATATTGCGTGGCTGTATGGTGAACGCTGTTACCAGGGCTTCCAGGTGGCTTCCAAAGGAAAAGCTGCAAATGACAGCCTTTCTCTCTTAAACTGAAAAGTGGGTCAGACAAATTGCTCTTCCACCCCTTTGTACATCAAAAAATATATTATTAACACCCTCCAGGTGGCAAAGAAAAAGAGGACACTGAGACCCATCTACTTGTGCCACATATTTATTTGTGGGATAAGACCATCAGCTGCTTGAAGAATCATGCACATTAACAGATTTAAAGACTATAAAGTCACAGCAATCAAGACACTAGAGGTAGGTGATACTGGTGATAGGGATAGATGTTTTAATAAATGGAACAGAAGACTTTTTGAGAATGTTCTAAAAGCAATTCAGTTCAGTCAGGATTGGTCTTTTCAACAAGTGATGTTGAAACTATTGGACATGCATATGCCAAAACATGACCCTTGACCCTTGACCCTCAAGCCATATGAAGATAACTTGAAATCAATTACAGAGCTGAGTGTAAAATGTAAAACTAGAAAACCTTTAGAAGAAATCATAAGATACATTTTTCCTACCTGGACATTTTTTTTCCTTGAATCAGCTTAAACCACAATGTATTTGTTTTCTTACACTTCTGGAGATCAGAAGATTGGATGGGCTTCACCAGATGAAAATGAAAATGTTAGCAAGGCTGCAATGCTTCTGGAGGTTTCGTGGGAGAAACTGTTCCCATCCTTTTTCAGTTTCTAGTGGAGATCTGTATTCCTCTGCTCATATTCCCTTTCTCCATTACTGAAGCCAGCATCATAGTACCTTCTCGCCTCCTTTCCTCCCTTTCTTCCTCCCTCCTTCCCTCTCTCTTCCTCTCTGACCTGGGTCCTCCAGTCAGTGTTCTTAAACATGATACCAAAACTATGATCATAAAAAAGTTGATAAATGGGGCTTCATCAACATTAAAATCTTATGCTTTGTGAAAGACACTATTAATGAAAAGACAAATTACAGATTGGATGATGAACATATTTGTGAATTTTATTTCTGACAAAGGTTTGTATTGAGGATATATAAAGAACTCTTTAAACTCAATAGGAAGAAAGCAAACAACTGAATTCTAAAAAATAGGCAAAAAACCCCTAAAATAGACACTTTAATAAGGAGGAAACATAGATGGCAAATAAGCATATAAAGTGACAATATCCCTTTAATTAGTGCGTAAAGAGATTCAGTAGAACAATGCAAATTAAGCCCTTGTGAGATACTACTATACATCAACTCAAATTACTAAAATTAAAAACAACAACAGCAATACCAAGTTGTGACAAGGATATGGAGCAACTGGGACTCTCATTACATTACTGGTGGGAAATAAAAAATGATACAACATTCTGGAAAATAGTTTAGCAGTTTCTTATATGGTTAAACAAATACTCATCATGTGACCCAATAACCCAACTCTTAAGAAATTTACCCAAAATAAATAAACTTATTATATTACCCAAAACCTCTACATGAATGTTTAGAACAATTTATTCAAAGTCACCTAAGCTGAAACAACTCCAGTATTTTTCAACAGTTGGGTGAATAAACAAGTGTGATACATTTATACAATGGAATACTACTCAGTAATAAAAAGAAACAGAGTACTGTTATATGGAACAATATGGATGAAGTTCAAAGGCAGTTCACTGAGTGAAAGAAGCTAGTTTAAAAGGATCCATGTATATCATATTCTCAAGAAGATAAAACCATAGTGACAAGCAACTAGATCAGGAAGTGGTTATCATGGGAGGAGGGTACGACTATATAGAGATATCAGGAGGGGGTTTTTAGAGTGATATTCTACATACTGATTGTGGTAGTGGTTACAAAAATTTAAATGTGTTAAAATTCTTAGTACACCAAGGTCAATTTTATCATAGGTAAATTATTTATTTACTTATTGGTATTAGGGATTGAACCCAGGGGCGCTTTACCACTGCTGAGCTGTTTTTTATATCTTATTTAGGGACAGGATCTCATTAAGTTGCTTAGGGCCTTGCTAAATTGCTGAGGCTGGCTTTGAACTTGCAATCCTCCTGCCTCAGCCTCCGGAGCCACTTGGATTACAGGTGTGGGCCATCATTCCCAGCTATAAGTAAATTTTAAAAATAAAATTTGAAAAACATGAACTAATTACCAAGACCTAGGATCCAGATTTCATTACTTCCTGGTTGTGCTATATTGCACCAGTACTTACTTTAAGCCTCAGTTTTCTCATTACCTAAAATGGGTATAATGAGAGTATCCACATTTCATAGGGATGACTGATAAATGAAACAGGTAATGCATGTAAAGGTGCATGTGTGGTGGCATGCAGTGAGCACAGTAAATGTTGGCTGTTATATGAGGTTGTTAACCTGGCACTGGAGCATACATCTGTAGTCCCAGCTCTCTCTGGGGACTGGGGCTGGAGGAAGGATGGTTTGAGCCCAAGAGTTTGAGACCAGCCTGGGTAACATAGTGAGGTCCCATCTCAAAAACAAACAAACAAACAAACAAATCATACGGAAACAAAAAAAATGGGAATGCTGTTTTCAAAAAAATCTTAGGGGAGGTTACACGGCATGATAAAAGTAACATGAGTATATAAACAGTCATACTTAGTTTTGAATTGCTTATCATTTTGCCACCTTAATCACCCTCTTTGAACTTTAGCTTTCTAATCCAAAAAAAGGTATAATAATATTCATTTGCATTATTGTGGTGAGCATAATGATTAATATTTGTGTAATGTCTGGTACTTAGTGGGTGCTCAATAAACGATAGCTGTAATTATGATTTAGAGTGTTTCAATAAGTAAAATGTGATTTCTCCTGACACTGAAAAATTATGTTTACAAATGTATAATCCCAAATGATTAATTATGTAACCAAAGAAGGGGTTGATGTTATGCAAATGTTTTAGTTTGTACTGGACTAGCCATTCACACATATTTTCCTATTCATAGACAAAATAGTAATTGGTTGAAATGAGCACTGTTGCATTTTAATAAGCTCGTAAGAGGCCAAAAGGATTCTCTAGTACAATGCAGCATAGATTTTTCTATGATAATGTGTATTTTTCCGTTTTGTTGTTTCAATTTGCAAATGGAACCCACAGCTTTATACAGTGGCTTTCTTCATTTTATAATGCTTTCTATATTTCATCTCAAGGGTATATTTCAAAGTAAATTAAAGTTGGGTTCAAAGGAATCCAGGGCCAGCCAGAAGGGACTAGTGGCCTCTACGGGCTAGATATGTAGATACAAACTGAATTCTTCCTGGATTTACATTTTTCTAGTTTACTATCATTACTGTTATCATCATCACCATTATCATCATATTCCAGGCTCTAGTTGACTCTTTGGTCTTATAGCACCTCTGGTTTTCCTATAATTTTAGCCATTTTTCACTTTCTATATGTCTGTATTGATCCATGGGAAGGGAAACTGTTGCTTTAAGATGACTAAGGCTGCACATTGAAGGACATCACTTTGTCAGCCAGGTGCATTAAAACACACCTTCAGCAAAAGACATTTCTCTTAAGCTCGATTATTTTTTCAATGTGAGTAAAAATGTTCTGAAATGGCTGATAAGCTTTTATTGTTGCTTATGACATTATAGAGGTTACTGATGGGAAAGAAAGAATAGAATTCTTGAAGCACAAGACTGCAAAGAATCTTAGAAATTTAGCCCAATATTGTTATCATATCAAAGAAGAAAATGAAAATCTAAAGAAGGAAGTACCTGGCAGGTATTACCCTCCAAAACTCATATTGAGATTTAATGGTAATGGTATTAAGAGGTAAAACCTTTCAGGGGTGTTGGTAATGCAACAGGTCTCCATCTGCAGGACAGTTAATTATCACAGGATCACATCATCTCCCCAAGAATAGCCCTCTGTTTTCTTTTCTATTTTTTAACCCCAAGTCTGCAAAATTGATTTAATTATTGTCGTTTGTTCATAGAATACTACATATCTTTAGTGACATCAGATTCTCTAGGGTTTTGTTATTATATATTTTCCTCCATTCATTTTGGCATTCCTAGCTCCTTCCCCCTTACCCTCAATCCACTGTATTTGATATTTCCTTAAATATGCAAAAATCACTTCATGCATGTGTTTTAATTTACCTAAGTGTGCTGGAACTCTTCACTCAATACTGTGCTTTTAGCTCTAGCCATGTGGCTGTATTATTTAGTTAATAACTTTGACTGATCATGGCCAAGTATTCCAGAGAACTGATGTACCACATTTTACTTGCCTGTTCCTCTCTAAAGGATACAAGATAATTTCTATATCTGACACCACAAATGATGCCATAATCAACACTTTTGTATGTAATTCCTTAGAGTAAATACATGGAGAAATTTTTCCGTATATATCCATTAGTTGGATTGTTGGTTCATAAGGTATACATGATAGTCCTTCCTTCTCTCTCTCTCTCTCTCTTTCCTTCTTTCCTTCCCTCCCTCCCTCTCTTCCTTCCTTCCTTTTCTCTCTTTCCTTCCTTCCTTTCTTCCCTCCCTTCCTTTCTTCTTTCCTTTCCTTTCTCTTTTTTTCTTCAGTACTGGGGATTGAACTTAGGGGCAGTTTATCACTGAACTACACCCCCAGTCCTTTTTATTTTTTTATTTTGAGACAAGGTCTTGCTAAGATGCTGAGGCTGGCCTTGAACTTATGATCCTCCTGCCTCAGCATCCCCAGTAGTAGGGAATACACACAGGCATGTGGCTGTACACCTATTCTTAAAGTCACAAAGTATAGATTTCTATCCACCAAAAGTGTGTATCTCACACTCAGAACAAACATATCCTGATTGTTCCTTTTGTCTCATATCCTTGTCAATACTTAGTATTTCTTCCTTTCTCATTTTGCCATTTTGAAGGGTGCAAAGTGATATCATGTTGGTATAACTTGCATTCTTCTGATTATTATCATCTTTTCATGTACTGTTCTTAAGTTACCTTGAGTTTTTTTCCTTCTACAGACTATCATTTCATATCCTTTGAGTACTTTCCTATTTGTTTTCCTGTCTCTTTGTTGATTTGCAAGAGTTTTAATATCCTGATTGGTAGGCTTCCAATTTAACATTTTATCTGAAGGACTTTTTTTTTTTGGTACTGGAGATTGAACTCAGGGGCACTTGACCACTGAGCCACACCTCAGCCCTATTTTGTGTTTTATGTAGAGACAGGGTCTCACTGAGTTGCTTAGCGCCTCGCCGTTGCTGAGGCTGGCTTTGAACTCGCAATTCTCCTGTCTCAGCCTCCCAAAGTGCTGGGATTACAGGCGTGCGCCACCGTGCCTGGCTTCTGAAGGATTTTTAAAGCTAAAGAAAACTCTCTTTTTAGATATACTTACATCACCTAGGTATTAATCTCTTGATTGAAATAAATGTTTCAAACACATTCTTCTAGTCTGTTTTCTGAATGACTTCCACTGAGAAAAAAATTCTCAATTTTTATGAAGTCAAACTATTACCTTTTCACTTTATAGTTTGTACTTTCAAATAGATGTTCTATTAAGAAGGCTTTCCCTATCTTTCACAAAAATATCCCACATTCTTTCAACAGCTTTGCAGTTTTACCTTTAACATTTAGTTTTTAATTCACCTGTAGTCCATATTTGAATATGGTATAAGGTAGCACTACAGCGTCATAATGCTTCATATAATATTAATATTCTAGTTTTATTAATGCCACCTAGCTTTTCACCTTGATTCTAGTTAGCTTTTCATTGCTGTGACCAAAATACCTGAGAAGAACAACTTAGAGGAGGAAATGCTTATTTTATTCACAGTTTCAGAAGCTCAGTCCATGGTCAGCTGATCCCATTACTCTTAGGCCTAAGATGAAGCAGCGTGTCATGTCGTGGCGGACAGGTGTGGTGCACAAGCACACCCTCACTCATGGTGGCCAGGGAGTGGAGGAAAGGGAAGCATCTTCAGGGAAGATAAACCCATCAAGGGCAGCCCCCAGTGACCCACCTTCCCTTACCACACCTCTCTTGCCTATAGTAACCACCCATTAATCCATTCAAATTGGTAATCCAGCAAATGGATTAATCAACTGATTAGGTTCCAGTTCTTATTATCTAATTACTTCACCTCTGAACATAGCTGCATTGTCTCACACAGGAATCTTTTGAGGACACCTCACATTCAAACCATAGTATACTCCAGTCCCATTTGAAATGCTTCAGGATCTAAATATTTTCCACTAAATGCAGAAAGATGTCCTAAGCCACAGATACAGTTCTAAATCCTGAGAGAAATAGTGTTTGTCCTAATTAGACATTTTATTGGCAACTGGGGCCAAGAATCAGGCATCAGAATTCCAAAGCTTATATTCTATAGTGTCTATTTAGAACATTGCAGACTCAGCTAATTTTGCAATCATGGAGCCGGCAATTCACTAGGAGAGAACAGCTTTTCATGGGTACAGCTAAGGACAGGACCTAACGACACCCATGAGCTGGTTAGGAGGTGCTGGCCAATCTTTTTTTTTTTGGTACTGGGGATTGAACTCAGGGGCACTCGACCACTGAGCCACATCCCCAGCTCTATCTTGTGTCTTAGGGTCTCACTGAGTTGCTTAGCGCCTCACCATTGCTGAGGCTGGATTTGAACTCACGATTCTCCTGTCTCAGCCTCCCAAAGTGCTGAGATTACAGGCGTGCGCCACTATGCCCAGCTCCAATCTTGATTCCTCTCTTGACGTCTGCTGCTTCAGTTAGAAAATGACCTTCATTTGGTAAGTAACTTGCCATTTAAGTTTTTATTTGAAGAGTTTTTAAAGCTAAAGGACATTTTAGAAAACCCCTTCTACAGGCAGTCTTATTCATGAGTTTTTCAAAATTTCCCTGTTAGGGTACAGATTTTCCCTTGAATATGTTTAATTTATTAATATGAATCCATTTACAGTTTCTTGGTAGGGGGTGTCAGGAATTGAACCCAGGGCCTCATGAATGCACTCAGCTACTCCTCTAGCCCCATTTTTACTCTACTTCTAAGTTGGTGGCTCAGAATGATGGGTAAGAAGAACTACTGTGTCCTGTGCTCTGCAAACTGAGGGTGCATCAATATTTGATGAACAGAAGAATGTTGAAAATGCCAGGTGAAAGGCATGGATCATCTAGAACAGAAAAAAAAAAGTTAATTGACAATTTTCATTTTCTCTTTACTAATTAACACTGATGTATTTCCTGAGAACATTGCACTAAATCAACTCAATATTTAAAAGGTTAAAAATAAGCCGGGCGTGGTGGCACATGCCAGTAATCCCAGCAACTGTGGAGGCTGAGGCAGGATGATTGTTAAGTTTTAGGCTAGCTTCAGCAACTTAGTAAGTCCCTATCTCAAAATTGAAAAAAAAATAAATAAAAAGGACTGAGGTGTAGTTCAGTGGTAGAGCATCCCTGGGTTCTATCCTCAATACTTCCTAAATAAATAAGTAAATAGTTAATCATGTAAATACTTTACATACTATCCAAAGAATGCATATATTACTAAATTGTAGGTTTCATCACTTCAATTACAATCATGTGAAAATCATTTGAGTGAGCAATGGATTCAGCTGCTTTTGGAACTGATGATGATGATAATGATGAGGAGGAGGAGGAGGAGAAGGAGGAGGAGGGGAAGGAGTGGTGTGTGTGTTTTGGGAAAGAGTTTTGTGTAACAATCACATGGTCATAGAAAGTGAAGTGAAGTCTCAGCCTGAACAGGGATGGTGAGATTCCCAGGTGGGAATGACAAGATTGTAGCAAAAGTGCAGTTTCAGTCCATAGAATGCTATTGTAAGCACTCAGATTCCTGGAAACAAACCAAGCTTTGTTCTTCAGGAAAATGCCTTGGGATCTTTAATCCTTATTAAATTCTTAATGAAATCTTTAGGCAACAGGGTAGCTCAGTAGAAGAGTCCAATTTTACCTTCTGACTCATGTGGAGAGAATCCACCAAGGGCAGGAAAAACGGTCAAACCTTGGATAAACATTTTGCAAAATGATGCTCTGTGCATGAATGGCTTCTTTGGAGAGACTTTCACAAGCCTAATTCTCTTTTTTAATTTATTTTTTTAGCTGACACATAAAACATAAAATGGACATATCCATGTGTACATGTATCCAATATTACAGTATCATTTTATAAACCTTCAGATTCCTGGAAACAAACATTGCGGTGCCATGGAGGATTTGATATGTGTATATGTTGTGTAATGTTTAAATCTGATGAAAACATGTATCCCCTCAAATGTTTATCAGTCCCTGTGGTAAAAGCCTTCAAACTCCTTCTAACGTAGAAATGTACAGTACATTATTATTATCTATAGTCTCCCTACTGAGCAATGGCACACCTCAATTTCTTACTCCTGACTGTAACTAAATACCTATTGATGAACCTGTCCCCATCCCTCCCCTCTCCTGGTTTCCTCAGCCTCCACTAACCACCGTTTTACTTTCAACCTCTATGAAATCAACTTTTTTCAGTTCCTCCTGTGAATGAGATCATGCACTAGCTGGGCTTGGTTCATTTCACTTAACATAATGTTACCTGTTTCTATCCATGTTGCTGCAAGTAACAAGATTTCATTCTTTTTATGACTAAATATTATTCCATTGTATATATGCCTCACGTTTTCTTTATCCATTTGCCAGCTGATGGACACTTAGCTGGTTTCCTTTTCTTGGCATTGTGAATAGTATTGCAATGAGCATCGGGCTTGCAGACATCTCTTTGATATACTGGTTTCATTTCCTTTGGGTATATACACACAGTAGTGGACATGCTGGATCCAGAACAAGTGGTAGTTCAATTTTTAATGTTTTTGAGGAACTTCCAGATTTTTTTCCAGAATAGCTGGACTAATTCACATTCCCACCAACAGTGTGCAAAGGCTCCCTTTATCCTGCATCTTTATCTGTGTTTAGTACTTTAGCCTTTTAAAAATATTTTTATTTTATTTACTTATATATACATATTTTTATGTGGTGCCGAGGATCAAACCCAGTACCTCACCCATGCGAGGCAAAAGTTCTACCTCTGAGCTACAACCCCAGCCCCTACTTTAGCATTTTTGATAGTAGCCATTTCTTACAGGGGTGAGGTGATAACCTTGTTGTGGTTTTGATTTGACTTTCCCTGATAGTACCAACACTGAGCAATTCTTCCTGTTCCTGTTTGCCATTTGTATTTCTTCCTTTTAGAAATATCTATTTAGATCTATTACCCATTTTAAAATTGGGTTAATTGCTTTTGTTCCTATTGAGTTTTTCGAGTTCTTTATATATTCTGGATATCAAACCCTTATCAGATTATAGTTTGCAAATATTTTATCTCCTCTTGTAGGTTGTCTGCCCTCTGTTGATTATTTTTTTCAGAGCAGGTTTTTAGTTTGCTATAATCCCGTTCATCTCCCCCTCGGGAGAGTTTTGCAGATTTTGGGGTAAATCATGGCAGGTAAAGTTTGGGGAAATTGAACTACATCAGAAAGGAAAGAAGGACCAAGGCATTGTGCAGAGTCTTCAGTGAAAAGTCTTTATGAAGTCTGAAACTAGTGTAGGGAAAGCCAGGTCAAATGATTCCTATCTAATGCTTGGTTTCAAACATTCCCACAGGGAGTTTGGAGGGAGGGGCTCTGGTTTCACCATCTTAAAGCTATTAGATCTGGAAGAGTAGAGGCTTCTTCTGAAGGGATCTTGACCAGTTAGAGGAACCTGATGCAGACACCTTCCTCTGTTTTCCATATCTTTACTCAAATCCGACAAAATGCCATCTGCCTCAAGCCACGCCTTTACTGTGTGCAACCGTGGTTTCCTCAATATGTTGAACATACAGCAGGAGCTGGAGGAATCAGAGAGGGCCTGGGCCATGTCCTCAAGAGGCCCACAACTTGTTTGGAGAGGCAGATGAGAAAACCTGCCACCACAGGATTTTTACAGAACAGGGCAATGAGTGACACAAAGGTAGTCAGGGAGGCAGTCTTATGTGCTGTCCCCATGCCCAACTGTGGCAGCAGAAACACCTCAGTTTACATCTCAGCTCTGCCATGGAGTCCCTGTGTGGTCTGGAGTCAGGTGTTTCAACTCTCATGTTGCAATTACTTCACTGATGAAATGAGGGTCAAAATACCAATCTCATAGACCTGCTGTTTGGGTTAAGTGAGTTAATATGTGTGATGTGTTTGGTATGGCACCCAGCAGGAAGTACAAGCTCAGTCAAGGTCAGTGATTATAACCTTGGTGTTAGGGGAGCACAGGAGTATTAATTCATTTTGAAGCAGGTGATAATCTAAATTTTATTAACAGAACTAGGATGCACAGTGATGCCATCTTTTGGGGAGAACATCTTTCTTATAGTAGCTTGAAACCATTTACCAGGTCATAGTTTGTTTTCCCATAAGGATGAACAGAAGCAAGCCCAGGGAGCTGCAAGGCCAGGGCCTGCCCCTGTCTGTCTATCTATATCTATCTATCTATCTATCTATCTATCTATCTATCTATCTATCTATGTCTATCTATTAATCACCTATCAATCATCTACCATCTATCTTTCTGTGTTGGTCAGCTTTTCATCACAGTGACCAAAATACCTGTCAAGAACAACTTAGAAGAGGAAAAGTTCATTTTGGGCTTAGTTTCAGAGATCTCAGTCCATGTTCAGCCAACTCCATTGCAGGAACATCATAGCAAATGTGCATGATAGGGGAAGGTTCCTCAGCTAATGGCAGCTGGGAAGGATGTGGAGGGAGGATCCAGAGACATGATCTAGTCTGCAAGAGCACACCCACCTGCATATATTTACCAACCAGTAGTCCATTAAAGGTGTGATATTAATCCATCAAATGGATTAATCCACTGATGAGGTTGAGTTCTAATTATTGCCCAAAAGACTCACCTCTGAACCTTGCTGCAGGGTTTTCATGCTTTCAAGACAAGTTTTTTGGGGGGGACATTGCGGATCCAAGCCATAATGCTTTTCTTTCTCTTTTTGTGGTGTGGTGAATCCAGGGCTTTGAGAATGACAGGCTGTGCTCTATCTCTGAGCCCCAGCCTAGGATGTTTTTTTCAGCTGCTCCTCTGACCATTGCTCCCTGTCTTCAGTTCTCAGCCGAATCCAGCAGCTTATGAACAAAATGAGAAAGAAAAGTTTGTCATTTCCCAAAAGGAAATGAATGATTCATTCCAACATCATGGAATGTCTGAAAGGGGATTTCTCTTTTTATCTAAAGGAAATTTTGGCAGGAATAGAAAACTATTCCCCAAACCGGGCATCTCTTGTCAAATCTCTTGTCAAAAAAACCTTGATATTTCTATGACCTTTTGTTACATACTTATCCTAAGATAGGGGATAAAAGTCTGCATATATTGATTCCTCCTATGTGCTAAGCACTGTAGAAAGTACCATGTGTCTCTAATCTAATGTTTACATCCTCATGAAGTAGGGTTATTATCATTCACAGGAAGAAACTGAGCCATAGAGAATTAGAGGAATAACTTGCTCAAGGTTATATAGCCAAGAGGAAATGTGAAACAAGGTTTGGACTTGGGCAGACTGAGTGGGGAGTCCTGATGCCTAACTACTGTATTTTTGTCTCAACAAGATATAATCACTTTTTATAAGTAGCTCTCACTCTAGCGAAGGAGCCAGAAAAGAACAGATAATTAATATACAGTGTAATCCATGCTCGATGAAGGTGTGAACAGAGTGTTGTGGAAGCACAGAGGAGGCAGGGAATAACTTTGCCTGGGAGAATCAATTTTAGCTGTAATCAGCAAAGTACATAAGACTGTACAAAATTTCTAAAATATCTGTAAGCCTGGAATGATGAAAATCTGTCGCAGTGAAGGAAAGGCTTAAATTCTAAGATGACTGAAGACTATAAACAGAAGAAGTAATCAACCTCTAAATGAGCAGGATTCAAAGTTAACTTTTTAAGGGTCTGTTATGTTGGATTATTATATGCATACCTCGGCTTCGGTGTGGCATAACCACACTACAATGACAACTTGTCAGAACCACGTGCTTCAAACCCCTGCTCAAATTCTACCTCTCAAAAGGTAGTGACCATGACCTAGTCATCTTTATTCATTTTAACATCTTCTCACCCACTCTGGGTGCTTAACACACTGTCTGGCTCAAACATTTTCACTGTGAATTTTTAGAAGTTGATTATTCTGTTTGTGGTTAGTTCAGGACATTTATTTATTTATTTACTCTCACCTCTCTGTTTTCATTTCACACCTCATTTATATTTCTCACAGATACTGCAAAGAGGCACACTCTAAAAAATTCACCCACTTCAATATTTGAGACAGAACGCATCAAAATGAGACCCCAAGATGAATTCTTGGTGATAATTTTTGGGTTTTCTTTGTCAGTGACCTCCCTCCTCCCTCAGATAGTCAAAAGTTAACTAAATTTAGTAGGGAAAAACTGTTTTCATATTGCTTAAGATCTGTACCTACTCAGATCTGATTTTGTGAGTGATGGGTACCCACCAGTGTACCCCCTCCTCGAGTCCTTGGCCCCCCAACCATTTAAGGAACAGGAGGAAAGATAATAGGAAAAAAGGGGAGAGTAGAAGTGGGAAGAGATGAAGAGAGAAAAAGATTCTCTTAGCCTAAGCACAAAAATAAATGGAGGAGGCCAGGCAGAATGTTGTGGATATCATAATAAATCACTTCTTATGGGGCTAAGTGAATTGTATCCCAGTTGAGAGTCAGTAAAGATTTGAGGAAAAAGTAGTAATCTTCAGTAAGCTTCATTCTTTTGAACTCCCATCAATGGGCATCATTAAGGCTGATCAATCATGAATCCAGGGGTAATCCAATTGTAGCCATTATACCCAAACCTGAACGTGTCCATTTGTCAGTTACCCTGTTTAGGTGCCCAGTCATTGGAGAATTGCCCCCAGGAGTATAGACCTTGACTTTGATATCCTTCATGCATGTCTACAGTGTCCAAGGTCCTCGCTGAAGCCAGATCTCTTATTGTGTTTATAAAAGACTCCCATTACCCCAACATGGTCTTGAACTATAATATGTTATCATAGATTTTTCTTATATATTTGTAGTTTTCTGGTAATTTATGTCAAAATGATAAGAGGGCCTGAGCCTATCTCAGTTTGGCCTAAGAAATGGAAAGTTTAACGTTTTTTACAGCATTCACTAAGATAAAGGAAATTTTGTTAACCTGTGAGCTTTTTAAAAATTTAATTTATTGGGGTGGGGCTGTAGCTCAGTGGTAGAGCACTTGCCTCGCATGCGTGAGTCACTGGGTTCGATCCTCAGCACCACATAAAAAAATAAATAAAATAAAGATATTGCACTCATCTACAACTAAAAAAATATTTAGAAAAAATTCAACTTATTAAATTCCCCTTTAAATTTTTGTTTGCTAGTGTTTATAACAGCTCTTTGGTACCTGAATCTTTACCCAGAACAGCCAAGATCATAGCACCAGCTAACAAACGATTTTGTTGAAATGATTTCTTTTTTTTGATTTGCTATTTTTTTGAAAATCAATGATTGAGCACTTACAAATGCGGTTGGGATTTTGGAGTGAGGGCACAAGTTTATTTTTTTAAATTGAGATGAAATTCACATAACAAAATTAATCATTTTAAAGTGAAAAGCTCAATGGCATTTAGTAATTCTCACATTCTTATGCAACCATCAACAAATTTTTTTATCACCCCAAAATGAAAGCCTGTAACCATTAAGCAGTTTCTGACAATCACCATTCTTCTTTCTGTCTGTACGGATTTGCCTATTCTGGGTATTTTGTGTGGATGGAATCACAGTATGTAATCTCTTGAGTCTTGTTTTTGAAGTTCGTTCATGTTGCAGAATTCATCAGTGTGCTACGTTTTGTAGAAGCATCCCATTGTGTGTGTATACCATAATTTGTGTATACATTTATCTGTTGATAGGTATTTGGGTTGTTTCCACCTTTTGGTTATTGTCAATAGTGCCGCTACGCATGTGGCTGTATTCATGCTTGAGCACCTGTTTTAAATTCTTTTGGACAAATACCTAGAAATGGAATTGCTGCATCATATGGTAATTTTATGTTTAACATTTTCAGGAACAATCCCATTTTTTTTCCATAGTAGCTGTACCATTGTACACTACCCCCAGGCAGTGTATGAAGGTTCTAGTATCTTTACATTCTAACCAACACTTTTTATTTTCTAGTTTCTTAAAAATTATTTTATTATAGTCATCTTCATGAGTATTTCATGAGTACTTTACATCCTTCATGAGGATGTAAAGTAGTATTTCATTATACTTTTTTAAAATATATTTTTTAATTGTAAATGGACACAATACCTTTATTTCATTTGTTTATTTTTATGTGGTGCTGAGCATCGAACCCAGTGCCTCACACCTGCCAGGCAAGTGCTCTACCATTGAACCACAACCTCAGCCCCTCACCGTGCTTTTTATTTGAAATTTTCAAGTGACTAATGATGCTGAGAATGTTTCAAAGGGCTTATTGGCCATGTCTCCATGTTCTTTTGAGAAATGTCAATTCAAGTCTTTACCCATTTATTTTTTGTTAGGTTTTTGCCTTTTCATTGTTGAATTATAAGAGTTCTTTATATATTCTGTATATACAATTTGCAAATATTTTCTCCCATTCTGTCAATGCCTCTTCAATTTCTTGATCATGTACTTTGATGCAAAAAACATTTTCCATTTTCAAGTCCAATGTATTTATTTTTCTTTTGTTGCTCATACTGATGCAGGAATTGTATTTTGAGAACTGCTGTTTGAAATAATGTAATAATACATAAAGGAGTCAAGTGAGGAATGTTTACCAATTTGATCTGAGGAGTAAGAAAAATGAAAGTAAGTATTAATGTTGCAAATCTTTAACTTCCTTTTATGACAGGCAATATGCTAAGACCTGGAAACAGAGTGATCTACCTCTGGATGAATTTACCATCAAGTGGAAGAGAGAGAAATCAATCAGGGTATATGAAAGACCATAAAGAAGAATGAAGAGAAAAGGAGGGAGAGGACTATGAGACCAAATAGGAAAAAACTTCATCCACTATGAGGTAGGGGAAGTCAAGAAAGGCTTCTCTGAGAAAATGTTACTTAGGGTAAGATTTGAATGTCTGTTAAAAATAAGTATTTTATTTTATTTTTACTTTTCATGGAAAGGGGTGTGTTCCAAAGGCAGAGAATACATGAGGAAATCAAGAAACTGGAAGAAAGCCAGTCTATCTGGAATGGGGAAGTGAAGGGAAGAATGGTTAGGAATGAAATTAGGGAGGTGGCAGGGAGCCAGAGCATGCATAAGATGGGAAGCCATGTGAGGAGTCTGATTTTGATTCCAAGAAGGGTGTAAAATTATTGGAGTATAAAAGGAGGAGAAACAGAGTCTGCATCTAGAAATATTTTTCTTCCTTTTTCTTCCCTTTTTCTAATTCATCTTTCTTATTAATTTATTAAAATAATTTTAGGTAAAATCAACCTTTTGTATGTCATGTATTTTGATAATATTTTCCCTTGTCATTTGTTTTTGACATTATCTATCGTATTTTCCACACTCGGCAATTTTAATTTTTATATACTCTAATTTGTCAGTCTTTTTATGATTCTGGTTTGGCATCATGTTTTAAAAGGCCTTCCTCCATCTTCCAATTACCTACTGTAAGAATTTCACATTTCTTTTAGTACTTTTATGAAAACATGCAATTTGAGAACACAATGAAATGCAAATGAAAGATCTAAAAGTTTGATAACACAATGTGTTAATTGGGATGGGCAGGGGTTTTTTGGTGGGGGCACAAACCGAAACATTAGAGTTTGGTGACTTGACTGTTAATGTGAAGCCTGTGCACCAGCCAGCTCTGTGGTGTCCTGATCAGTCTGTCACTGGCCTGTATCTGATGCTTAGCTACACCAATGGATAATTTCTTTTTCAGTTCATTCATGCAAGGGCAGTTTGGCTCAGGAGGCTAACTTGTGTCGATCAAACACATGAGGCACCTTATTCAGAGGTTTGTCTTATTAGTGATTTCAAATGGTACTTTAATTTATCAATAACATCAAAGTTTCTACTAATGTATCCATGACGTCATATCTTATATTCTTCATGTCTGATAACTGTAGTACAGTGGAAAGAGGCTGAAAGGAAATAAAGCTCTTGTTTTTGACCTCATTTCTTCCTAATTCAGGAATGGGGCTTATTTCACAAAGCAAGGAGCCTCTCCTACCTTGTTGCCGTGCAAAAATCTTGAGCTCAGCACCACGCCTGCCCTGAAAGGTTTCAAGCGTTGGCAGCCATACCTGCAAATAGAGAGGTCCTGTGACAGTAGGCACATCAGCACCAGAGATATTTTCTTGTATTCCCCAGGACTAACACTTTCCCTCCTTGGTTCACTTCCTCCAAGTCAGAAGCCTCTGTGCCTCACTGTCCTTCCTCAGTCCTCATCCAGGAGTGGAACAGTGAGCTGCTAAACATTATGGGCTTCTCTGCACCAGAACCTTCTTCTCTCCTTGGTTGTCATTTCCTGAGTTTCTGTATTGCATAGAGTTAGTTTCCCTCCCTCATTTCATTGCTGATCATGAACACTTTTCTGATGAAACAAAAAAATCTATTAAAAATGTGATTGGGTAAGAGAGCATCTATTAGCTGGTTTCATTCAAACACTTTTATCGGCAAGTCAGTTCCTATTTGTAACAAAAAGAATACGTACCTATCATTTATCAGAGACTAAATATTGTTTCTTCCTCTCTTTTCTTTCTCATATTTCAAATACTTGATTTACTTTTGGGTGAATTTAATTATTTTATATAATAGAAATATACTATATTCCTTTATTTAAAATACTACAAGGCTGGGGATGTGGCTCAGTGGTACAGCACTTGCCTAGCATGTGTGAGGCACTGGGTTCGATTCTCAGCACCACACATAAATAGATAAATACAAATAAAGGCCCACTAACAACTAAAATATATCTTTTACAAAGTTTAAAAAATAAAATATTACAGCTATTTTATACATGGAGGATGGCTCTTGGACATCTGTGTAGTTTTATCTTCAAGAGTCCATTTAATTTTTTTTTTTTTTGAAGTAGAGGCTCACCATGTTTTCCAGACTGACCTCAAACTCTAGATCCTCCTGAGTAGCTAGGATTACAGGCATGTACCACCATGCCTGGCTTTGAGAGTCCATTTTATAAATTGATTTATTTATTCAATAAGAAAAAATAGCTTATCTAATTTCATAATGAAGTTTTAATGAAGTGTTTGAGAAATATACACTGGCTACATCTAGGGTTTTATAAATAGAAAAAATAGAGAATCCAAGAGAAATAGAAATGCTATGTGGATGCTAATGGAAACTTGAAATAAAATAGTGTTGAAAAGAAAGAAAAGGCAGAGAAATCCTGTCTGAGAATCTAGTATGTCCTGCTTTCCACCCTGATAGAAAGGGTGGACTAGATACGTCCCTGGGGAGCCCCGCCCTCCAGACTCTTCTCTCCACCTGAAGAAGTGAGTCCTGCTCTTTCTTTTCTCTTACAGGTGCTGAGAGGCATTTTTTAAAACCTTCAAATGTATATGGATATAAAAACCCTACAAGCACATTAAAATCTTGATGCTGCCTGTATCAATTATTCAGATTTCTCTGTTAGTCCATTCTGCTTCGTCAAGAGATGGCAAGTCCCTGTTCCTGTCCCTTCTCTACTTCTTTCTCCACTAGACCTGCCTTTTAGTCCAGCTCTTGCTCATTGGAGGAGGAAGTGAGACAGAGAGGGCAATTCTCCTAGATGGCAGTGCCAATCATGTTGCCCATTAAAAATGACTAGTGATATTTATTTGGACTTCAGTCTTTTATATATATAACAGATTATATCCATATAATTTAAAGGTCTTTTCCAGTTTTGTTTTGTTTTTTTCCTTTGCTGGGGATATAACTCAGGGCCTTGCACATGCTAGGTAAGCACTCTACCACTGAGCTACCTTCCCAACCCTTTTAATATTTTAAAATTTTACAAAGCTGGTCTCAAACTTGTGATTATCCTATGCCAGTCTCCTGAGTTCCTGGGATTATAAGCATGAGCCACCATGCCTGTCCTTTTCCAGTCTTAATATTCAATTATTCCAATCATTTGAGGAATTTGAGGAATTTTCTCTCTTGGAACTCAGTATTGTATGACAATTTCAATCAATTTGAAATTGAAAGAAAACGTATTTTCTCAGTTAATTCCATTAACATTGTTAGAGGAGCCCTGGTGGCAGGTGATAATAGTGGGCATCAGAGGTGAAGCTGACCTTGCTGAGGAACTTACCATTCAATGCAGAGGCACAGGCATGGCTATACAACTTTAATCTATAGCAGATAGGTGACAAATATGATAGAGTGACCAAGAAAAAACTCTTTCTTGAAAATATTGGAGATAATGTGTTATATTTGGTTTGCTTAATTGTTTATAACAGAAACTTTAACCAATAAAATGGATAATGGATTGAGGGAAACTCGACAGTTCTCAGAATTGAAGGAAGATTTTGATAACAACAAATCTTGGGAACACAGGAACAGAAAGAAAACTCCTTGTGAGCTTGGTGGCCTGAGGTCACAGTGAATGCCTTTATGATTCTGCAACTGAAATCACATAAGACCCAAGAATTCAAACAGAATGACTGAAGGATATGGAAAACAACAACCCCCATGGAGAAAGGAGGATGGTGGGTCCCAGGGAGAGAAAACAATGGGCTTTGAACTTTTAAAATTGCTCCCCCACCCCAACTTGGGCTTTGTTTTTTTCTACTGGGGATTGAACTCAGGGGTGCTCGACCACTGAGCCACATTTCCAGCCCTCTTTTGTATTTTATTTAGAGACAAGGTCTCACTGAGTTAGTTGGCACCTTGCTTTTGTTGAGGCTGGCTTTGAACTCACAATCATCCTGCCTTAGCCTCCAAAGCCGCTGGGATAACAGGTGTATGCCACTGTGCCTGGCGAGACTTGGGCTTTGAACTTCTACAACTGTTCCCCCTGATTGCCCAACTGACACATTCTGCTACGATTCAAATCTCCCTTAAACCCTATAAAAATCAGACTCTTCCAGACCAGTTGCCATTTTCCTCTTGAAAATGTGCCCCTCTGCTGCTTAATAAATTAAGCATCACTGATTCGTCATTCAGTTCTTTTGTTCTTCAATGTCCCTTTGCCCTATGGTTCAATACCATACTCTTCATGGAGAGCCTGTTTGCTTGGCTTGGATCACATACTCGACTGTGTGTGGCAAGGGTGAGGGTCAGGTAGGAGGAAATTGGGCATTTGATTTTCCTGGGGACCATTTGATACCAGTCTTGAAATTAGGATTGGGTCCTCGTTCCCCTGGCGCTGATGATTAAATACCCAAGAAATTCCGAGGCAAGCATAGAAAACAGGTTTTATTTAAGGGACAGAACAGAGATAGTAGACTTCTACTGAGAGTAGCAGGGATCCAGAGTTGGTGCCCATGGAGGGGGCGGTGTCTTGCCCTTTTCTAGATCCCAGGCTTACTTTCTTCTGTCCCCTCCTCTTCCTATCTTGCCTGTGTGACCAAAAGCCAGGAAAAGTGCTGCCCAGGGGTTACTCATTAGCAACTCCTTCTGTTAGGAGGAAGATCCCCCCCACCAGGTGTTGGTAACAGGTTGAAAGGGGGAAAGTGCTCTGGAGGTGCTAGCATTCCATTCCTTTTCTTTGATAATTAGCCCCCATCTTTCCCCAAATGATCATTTATTTTTAAAAAATTTTTTTAGATGTTGATAGACATTTATTTTTTATTCATTTATTTATATGCAGTGCTGAGAACTGAACCCAGTGTCTCGCACACGCTAGGCAAGCGCTCTACCACTGAGCCACAACTCTAGCCCCTTATTATATTATCTATGCTGGCTACTTGTCCTTTGGCCCTGTCTCACATTTGGACTATCACATTCAATGCCCACAAGAAAAGGGATACTTAAAGGAAGGTGCTGTGACACACATCCACAATCTGAGTGGCTCGGGAGCCTAAGGCAGGAGGATTGCAAGTTTAAAACCAGCCTCAGGAACTTAGAGAGGCCCTAAGCAACTTGGTAAGACCTTGTCTCAAACTACAAAATAAAAAGAGCTGAGGATGTAGCTTAGTGGTAAAGTACTCCTGAGTTCAATCCCTGGTACCAAAAAAAAAAAAAAGAAAGAAAGAAAGAAAAGAAAGATAAAAGGGGATACTAGACAGGCAAAACCTACAGAAATTCTCTACAGACATCTGATAAAGGGATCCACAGAGGCTTTTGGAAGGCCAAGAACTCAAGCCAGGCCTTGATAAATGGATAGAACTTTGAAAAGGGGATTGGAGGATAAGGAAAGAGCAGTCATTTCTGTCAGAGAAACAACTTGAGCAATGGTGTAGGGAAAGGAACAGCACAAGCGCAACTCATGATCTGGGAATGAAGAGAAGCTAAATACACCTGGAGTGTCAGGACATAGGGAGTGAAATGGGAAGGATGGCTGGTGAGGCGTAGAAGCAGAAGCAGAACTCATTTTTAAGATTGTGAAGATGATTGGGTGATGTGGATATGAAAGTGTCTTTTAAACTATAAAGTGTTCAAAAATTCAAAGGATTTTCACCTCTATGAATTGTTTTAATTTTTTTAAAAAAGCAATGCTCTGCAGTAAATTGATTTTTTTACATTAGCATTCTACACAATGTTTTGTCATGTACAAAATGAGAAATGTAAGTAGGAAATCTGGCCATAAAACTGTAATTGCTAAATATGCAAGCCTTAATGTGATATATGTCAATAGGCAATTATGGGAGGGGATTCAGATGTGTTGATGTATAGCTCATCTTTCTGAAAGACAAATTTTCAAATACATCAATCTCTTTTCCAGGGATAAAGGTACTTTTCTGTATGTTAGTCAGCTTTCTTCTCTGTGACCAAAATACCTGATAAGAACAACTGAGAGGAGGAAAAGTTTATTTGGGGCTTACAGTTTCAGAGATTCAGTCCAGGGTGGCCAGCTCCCTGCTTTGAGCCTGAGGTGATGCAGAACATCACGGAAGGCTGTTTAGTTCCTGGCAGCCAGGAGGCAGAGCCAGGAATAATGTATAATCCCCAAGGGCATGTTCTCAGTGACCTATTTCCTTTAGCCATGCCCACCTGCCAACAGTTACCACCCAGTAATCTATTCAAATTACTAATCCATCAAATAAATTAATTCACTGATTAAATTACCACTCTCATAAAATCATTTCACCCCTGAACATTGTTCACCGCCACATGAGCTTTTCAAGGGATATCTCATATCCAAACCATAACAATTTATTTAGTTTTAATCATCTACTATTATGGAAGTAATGTACAGACATTATGTCCTCATTAATGCTCACTAATTCTGTGAAGTAGGTACTACTATCCTCCTTCCTCACAGGAGAAAAGTAGGGCTCCGACAAGTGAGATCACTTTCCAAGGTCACATACATAGTTGGAATGTGGCAAAGGCAAGATTTAACATGCATCTACCTGGTTCTAGAGCCAGTGCTTTCCTCTCTGGCCTCACACTCCCACTACTACCTCTGCCCAAAATGTACCTATCTTTACTTTCTAAAGCCACAAGAAGAATGCCATAACCTCTCACAGGAAGATGTACAGAATCTGGCGTGATTCGAATTGTTAAAGAGGTGAGATGACTGAGGGATGGGTGCTGATGATTTAAAATATTTAAAGGAAGGGAACCAGATGTTAACCAATGTTAACTTGAAGCCCAAAACCATTTAAGATACCTTCTAATTTTACTTTATTTGACCACCATTATATCCCTGGTAAGTGGAAATTATTCTGCTCATTTTGTAGATCAGACTTAAAACTATGCTAATTGTCCAAAGTAAGGGATCCAGGTGCTATTCAGTCCCTCCCCATATCACTCAATATATCCACTGAGCCCTGTGGGTACCCAGGATGCACACACGAACCAAGCGGACAGTGGCCCTCATTGGTGCCCAATTCTAGTATGGAGAGTGAGGGAATATGCAAAAAACTTCATTAAAAATCACAAGGTCGGGGCTGGGATTGTGGCTCAGTGGTAGAGTGCTTGCCTTGCATGTGTAAGGCACTGGGTTCGATTCTCAGCACCATGTAAAATAAATAAAATAAAGATATTGTGTCCATCTACAACTAAAAAATATATTTAAAAAAATCACAAGGTCAGTTAGAAGGTCATAAGTGGGGAAAAAAGTAGAGTGGGATAAAAGGAGGAGAGGGGGCAAAAAGAGCTAGCTTGAAAATTGAATTGAAATAGGGGGGTTTTATCACAATTTCCAGAGTTCTAGAAGTTGATTTGTCAAGGAATAATCTAGCTTTTGCTGACAGGGTCACCAGAGTTAAGGTCTTCTTCACTTTGTAGTTATATCTAGCAATCTAGAGAACCTTTTTTCAGAGTGCCCTATGTTCATGGGAATATCAAGGAACTAGAGGCCCCACCCCCACCCCACCTTCATCATTGCTATCTATGACATTATTTTAAAGATTGCAAGCAATTTTTTTCTTTAATTCAACAAATAGTAATGTGAGAGACCATTTGGGGAATTGGAAAAATTATTTGTCTATGAACCCTGAGGTCTGATCCCAGGTCTGTCATTAATTAAAATTTGACCTTGAAAAATTTCCCTCCCTCTTCTGGGCTCCAGCTGACAAATCAAGGTGTTGGCATCTAAGAACAATTTCAGCTCTAACACTTGTGGCTACAAATGCTACTGAAAAACTTCCAGGATGTCCCAGTTAAAAATTGTTTTGGCAGAGAGATTAGAGCCCAAAGGGAGAAATTTGTCTTTTCACATTTCATGATAAAATTTCAAAATCAAACTCTTAAATCTACCGAGAAATGTCAGCTGGCGTATGTCACTGCCCTGCCTTCTTGTGTGTGGGAGGGGAGTTAGAAGCAGGTGCTCGGCCAGGACTAAGCACAGGACCACTGTTCATTTCCAAGGGTAGCTCAAGGTGTTGGAATGATTCTGAGAGCCCCATATGGCTTGGGACCCAGTTACCGTGGCGATCAGCTCCCTCCCTACACATATCAATTAACAGGCAATTAAAACTCTCCACTGCTCTATTAGTCTCTGGGTCATAGTACCAGAGAATGAGAGGCAAGAGGTTTTCATTCTTTTGTCTTCTTCCTTATTTAAAGTTCTATTTTATTTTTTAAACTTATGTCCTTAGCTCTGGTATCTGTCATATTTAAGACTTCCAGTTTAGATTAGATTAGATACATAGATAGCTATAATGATCTTTATATAGTCTTTTCTGTCATTTGTACATTTGTTGTATCACTCATCTGCTCAAAAATCTAATTTTTCTAATATCTATGGAAACAAATCTGTGAAAATTTCTGCTCATATCTCTAAAACTTCCATTATATAGTCTTTTTCTGCCCAATTCTATTTCCTACACATCCTTTAAAATACTATTTGCTTACCTTTTATACAAAAATCTTTTTACTCTGTCCATCAATCAAAATCTATTCCTTCAGCAAAGCTCAGATTATAGCAATGTCATGATCATGCCAGTCCTTAACTAGAATTTTTTTTCCCTTGAATTTTAGGTGTAACTAGAACTAGGATGATTTCATTTCCTACTTATTCATGCTATTTGTCCTTATCAATTTTTATTTACACAATGGATTAAGACTTCTTGAGGTAGGAACTATGACTTATATCTTTCTTTGTGTCCTCAGGACCTACCTAGCATAGTGGTATTCATCTTTGAGGGTCATATTTTAGGGAGTTTAGAAATCACAGCTTATGCAATATGACAAAATTGGGAACTTAGTTATTTTGGAGAATAAACTTAGAATCAGACAATCTTTAAATCTAATAGCAGTAGGGATTTAATGATTAAAACATCAAATTCTTAATTTTATAGACAAAAAGTCCTGAGAGTTAAATGGGGGCAGCAGCCTTCCCAGAGGTAAACTCAAGTAAATTAAAAGCTTGGCTCTAATCTCGATGCTCCTGACTCAAATTCCATGCTCTCTCTCCTTCTCCAGCAGTTTGGAAACTTCCCCCACTATGATACATGTGATAGACAATGTGCACTGGAAGGAGCTCTCCAAAGGGTGCAGCTGGCAGTTGTGTGCAGCTGCTGGAAAGGGCAACCCAGCTCAGCTCTACCTCTACCACTCAAGGATGGTATTATAATGCAAATGAGCTATACTAATATGGGCATCACCTTGCCTTTTCTCTAATTTTTTAAAAGTTGCAAAAGTCAGTACTTGAAATATTATTAGCATCACAGAAATCCATCCACCCCACTACTGGGTATATATCCAAAGGAAATGAAATTCGTTTGTCAAAGAAAAAGCCCTCACAAGCCAAGACAGAATCAACTGAATTGTCTATCAACAGATACGTGTATAAATAAAGAAAATGTAGTATATAATACAAACAGAATGCTATTCATTCTTAAAAATGAAGAAAATTCTGCCATTTGCAACAAAAGGGATGAACTGGGAGGACATTATGTTAAGTAAAATAGAGCAAGAAAGAGAAAGACAATACACATGTTCTCAGTTTACACATGGAGCCTCAAAAAGTTGAACTCAGAGAAATGAACAGTAGAATGGTGGTTATCAGGCATTAGTCTAGAATGGGATGAGTTTGAGGAGATGTTCGGCCAGGATACAAAATTTCAATTAGACAGGAAGAATAAATTCACAAGGCCTATTGTACAATATGCTAATTATAGTTAAAAACAGCACACTACATTTCTGAAAATTGCTTGGAGAGTAGATTTTTAGTGTTCTTACTGCACAAAACGGTAAGTATGTGAGGTAGTGCATATCTTAAGTAACTCTATTTTCCCATTTCACATCATGTTGTACAGGATAAAAGCATAGGATTTTTGTTTTCCAATTTAAAACAAAAATATAAAGTATGAGTGACTTGTAAAATTTTTTCTATGTGTTGTTGTGTCTACAACTGGTGTCTCTTGACCACCATTTGATCATGTATCAGTGAGCACACATCATTAAAATTCCACTTTGTGTTGTCAGATAGGTAGGGCATTGAGAAGGTTAAGGTCAGGTCAAGCCTGGTGCTTACAGAGGATGTACACATTTCAAAGCACAGAGCAATCCAGAAAAATGGCATTGCAGAAACATAGCAGGTGGGTGAGAGAGAGCTTGACTGGAGGGAAAGGGGAGTATGGGGGTCAGATCGCAGGGCTGTGGTGGAGGATCCACTTGCAGGATGATTTTAGTGATCATTGACAAATAGACTCTGAAAATAGATGGGAGGGAAAATCCAGAGAAGTTTACAGTCATGTTGCAGAGACAACGTAGTTTAGGGATGAAAATGAGATATCACTTGTGCGTAGGAAATGGTTAGGAAAACAACAACAAGAAGTCATTGTTGAAGTGGTGGATTGAAAGTCTAAGTACGAGAGAGAAAAGAACACCGGAGGGAAGGAAGGAGAGAGAAAAAGAGGGAAGGAGACTTATAGGTAAAATGAGCCACTTTCTGTGTTAGGAACTGTTACATACCTTCTTTCATAGAAGAGGTGGAAATAGGTCCTACAGGTGGTGGGAACAGAAAGGGCAAGGAGGGCTCTTTAAGGATTCTCATGGGTTGCTCAGATTGAGTGTTGTGGATGTTGTGTGTGTGTGTGTGTGCGTGTGTGTGTGTGTGTGTGTGTGAGAGAGAGAGAGAGACTTGTGGCTCCGCTATCTCTGGTGGACTACAGTTTTTCCCAAGGTTTTTCCCACTACAAAACTGATAACATAACCACACTTGTCATGAAACTTCAAAATCTGCTTATAAAATTACTCAGCAAAGCAAAATTAAGCAAATTGTGTCTCAGTAGTAATACATATCTTAAGTGTTTCAGTGTGCCTGTTTCATCATCTGTAAAAGGCAATAGAATGTTTATTGTAGTGTTAATATAATTATATTATTAACAATAATAATACTACTCATATAAGAGGATTGTTATGAGTAAGTAGGTTAGTATTTGCAGAATTGTTCTTGATAGTAATTGCTATATAAATGTCTGTTGAATAAATAAAAATAAGGCAGTAGGAGACTCAGAGGTTGTCAGCATTGGAAGAGAATGTAGGGACCCAGGGGCCAGAACACTCTTTCTTCTTTTTGGTACCTTATGCCTGTTTGTGGTTGTATAAGTTGTGTATGGGAGTGTTCTGTTCCACTGGACCCAGACAGTTTGGAAACTAACACACAGTGAATCTGCTCCACCCAAGCCTCTGCATGGACATGCTTTCATTTCTCCTGGGGAAATATGAAGGATTGGAATTGTTGGGCATAGTAAGTATATATTTAACTTTTCAAAAGAAACTGAAACTTTTCCAAAGTGATTATACCATTTTATGTTGAGGAGGATGGTAACACATGAGATTCCAGTTCTGCATCTTTGACAATACTTGATGGTGTTAATGTTTTACATTTTAGTCATCATATGGCTATGTAATAGTATCTTATTGTGTTTTTAATTTGCGTTTTCCCCATGGCTAATGATGTTGAAAATTTTTGCATGTGTTTTTTTGAGCTTTTTGTATATCTTTTATGAAGTGACAGCTTGAATATGCACCTCTTCTTAGGTTATTTTTCTTATTGTTTTTAAATTGTAGTTTTTTTTTTTTTTTCTTTTTAGTATCAGGGATTAAACTCAGGGGCACTCAACCACTGAGCCACATCCCAGCCCTTTTTTGTATTTTATTTAGAGACAGGGTCTCACTGAGTTGCTTAGTGCCTTGCTTTTGCTGACGCTGGCTTTGAACTCGTGATTCTCTTACCTCTTCCTACCGAGCCACTGAGATTACAATCAATCAAGTATTCTTGTAACTAAATAACACATGATTGGCAAATCAAAACTTGAATATTTAACTAGATTATCAGTCTTGAAGGTTTGGGTCTCCTCTATCTCTTCATTCACTATGATAACCTGGATGCCCTGTACACAGTAGTGTTCTATAAATATTTACTTCAAAAACCGTGACTAATTGGATGAGTTAAGTCTCAATAATGGCACAAAATATCTACTCAAGGTTTACAAGTGATAAAATAGGACTGTTTGGAATGATGAAGAAATGTTTTAGGTATGGGATTTTTTTTCTAGCCTCTTTCCAATCTTGTGTGTGAAATCCACTGCCCAGTGTCTCACACATACTAACTTTCAATGATGCTTATTTGTAGCTCATTAGGCCAAGACACAATGGCATAGCTTGGCCACTAGGACAGAGGCCGAGGCCCTGCCAGATCTTCCTCCTTGTCCTTCACAGGGTGTTGGCAGATAGCAGTTTTGGGAAATGCCTGATATGGCAGGAAGGGCTGGTAGGCAATAAGTTGTTGCCCACACATTGGTCACGGTCCCATTTAACAGGAATTAATTATTTCAATATCAATTAAAAGTAATCAGTCTTGCAGAATTTTTCAATTTATGTCATCTCTCATCCCCCTTTAAAGTTTTAAGGTGTTTATTTCCTGTCAGCACTATTTTTGTTCAATTGGCTCCTATTGGGGATTCTCATGCACTTTTCCTGTTTATTTTTCTTCCTGTTCCTCTGAATAGGCATTTAAAGATAAATATGAATAACTGTAAGGCACTTTGTAATGACATTTACAAATTATTATTAAATCTTTAAAGGCTTTCGACTTTCAAGGCTTTCCAATTTCTTATCACAGGGTAAGGTTTAGGGGTCAAATGACAAGAAACTGAAAGGAACTATGAGGCTTCAGGGTTTCCCCCAAAACACCTTGTTCCTGTCTGCTCGGAACACTTTATTGTTGTTATTTTCCTTGTAGGAAGCATTTTTTTTTGATTCTGTCATTTAATCCTTTGCCATGTGTCATATCCTATGGTTCCACTTATTAGCTTTGTGATCTTATGCAAAGTTTCTTGTCCTCTCTGAGACTCAGCTTTCTGTTGTGCGTATGGAAATTGTTCTAAGGTGAAGCAACTGGGAGGAAAGGGGAATTAAAGAAAAAGCAAAGCCCAGTGAAAGGCAGAGAAGTTACCAGCACTGGAAGTCACCCCAGGAGAATATCGATGACGGCCAAGCCGTTGCAATCACATTCACCTGGAACAGAAACTGGCTCTTCCTCTCACCACAGCTCCTTAACTTAGGACTATCCCTAGACAAAACATTTATTATTTTCTTGTGCTGGAGACCACAACCAGGGCCGTGTATATGCTAGGCAAGTACTCTACCACTGAGCTGACCCTCAGCTCTTTAGTCATAATTCTTGATTTCAAAGGAAAGTTGTTCTACATCCCTACTCCTGAGCTCCTTAACCTTCATTATTTGTGTGCTCCTCCTACCCCAAAGTATTTTTTCTTGTCATATTTTGGTCATTACCAATAACTGTCATCTCTCTGTCATGTCATTTTTAAGCATTTCACTCTCTAACCTTGTAGATTTATAGTTCATGCCTTTCTTTTTTATTTTTATTTTTTGGGTACTGGGGATCGAACTCAGGGGCACTCGACCACTGAGCCACATCCCCAGCCCTATTTTGTGTTTTATGTGCAGACAGGGTCTCACTGAGTTGCTTAGCACCTTGCTATTGCTAAGGTTGACTTTGAACTTTCTATCTTCCCGAGCCGCTGGGATTGCAGGCGTGTGCCACCACACCTGGCACCTCATGCCTTCCTATATCCCTAACAAAATCTCTAACAATTTTTCAATTCCACTGAGATGCACAATCGTGGATTCACCGTTTGGCTCTTCCTGCAGCCTCTCATGTCCCCTTCCCCCACCTTACTGAGCTTAGTTTCCATAGCCATGTTTATAATCACCCCTTTGCCAACTGCTTTCATTCCATTCCCCAGTCTTCCTTGATCCAATTCATCTGGGAAGCCCCCAAATCTGGCTGAACCTAGCAGTGCACTTACTTTGCAGGTGTACATATTCAGCTACATGTATCTAGACAATAACAAGCAAGTGTGCTGCTGGGGCCACTGAAGCTCACTACAGACTTCAACAGGGCCTGTCCTGCTACCTGGAAACACCAGTAAGAGTTCCCCTCAATCTAATCTTCCACTTGCTTTTGTTTCACATTCTCTCCAGTCTCTTCAGACCTCTGCGATCTCTTCCTCCATGATCTCTTTCAGCTGATGATCCTGGTTCTTAATTCACATGGAAAAGAGACATGAACTTGGAAAAAGACGAAACTCCCATGTTTCACTTCTGTGTCGAGCACTTCACCTTTTTGTACTCATATGCTGTATGTTCCTTCAGGTATTAAGTCTGAACATTTCTTTTTCTTTCTCAGGCCAACGTTCAGTCTAATGTCCTGGATCCCATTATTTCTCAACAACATTGGGATGTTCCTATAGTACTTTCCCCCTCTTTTTTTTTTTTTGGTACGGGAGATTGAACTCAGGGGCACTCGACCACTGAGCCACATCCCCAGCCCTATTTTGTGTTTTATGTAGAGACAGGGTCTCACTGAGTTGCTTAGCACCTCGTCATTGCTGAGGCTGGCTTTGAACTCGCGATTCTTCCGTCTCAGCCTCCCCAAGTGCTGGGATTACAGGCGTGTGCCATGGTGCCCAGCTTCCCCCTCTTTCTGATGTACCATCAGTTTTGCTTTCTCCATTGTATCATTCAGATAAACATACAAAGATGATTCAATACTCTCATCTTAAAAATAAGCATCTCCTGACCTGCATTTACTGTACTATTTCTGTTCACTTTCACAGCGAAAATTTCTCAAGTTTTCTCTACTAGCTGTTTCTGATTTCTGTCTCCCCATCTTCTCTTTTGCACTTACTGGGTTTCTCTCTCTCTCCGCCTCACTGAGAATGAAACAGAACTCCAATAACTTAGACAACCTTTGGGCTGCTAAATCCAGTGGTCTTACCTGAATTGAAGTATCTGGAATTCTTGATCCACTTAATGATTCCTTCCTTCCCAAATGTCTTCTTCACTGGGCTTCTGGAATATCATTCTCTCTTGGCTCCCTCCCCTCCTCGCCGGGTAGTCCTCTTAATATCCCTGCAGTTCTTTCTTATCTCCTAACTTTTGTGTGCTGGACTGCGTCTGGATTCTGCCTGCAGCTCTTCCACTGACATTCACTTCCACAGTGAGCACAATCAGTTTTGAGGCTCTAAGTGCTGTCTCTGCACTGACAATTCCAAAACATCCATCTCCATCAGGGCTCCTCAACTGAACTTCATTTTCCCAGAGCCAGCAGCTCACTTAGTGTGCCCCTGGACATCTAAGAAGCATCTCAGTCTAACATGCCCCAAACTGGGCAGCTAGCTCCCTTCACCACTCCCACCTCTTCTCCTCCAGTCTTCCCAGTCAGAGCACACCTCCGCTCTTTCCTGTTTCTCACCTTGAAACTCATCATTGAATCTCCTCTTCTTCTTTCCTATATCTGGTGGATATAATCCTATCATTTTCATCATCAAAATAGATCCAAAAATTGAGTGCCTATCACTAGCACCCTGTTAAACCACCATCGCCCCGTGTTCATACCAACACGATAGACTCAGAAATGCTCTCCCCGCTTGCACACTTAACACACCCACAGACTTGTGTGAGATGATGCGACTTCTCTTTTTAAACCTCTGAATGGCTTCCCACATCACTTGGAGTAAAAAATCACAGTCCTTACAGTGGCTTTGAAAGCCACTACCTGATCTGCCTCCCCTCGCCTCTCAGACAACATCTCCTGGCCTTCGCCTCACTCTCTGCTACAGCCATTTCTGCCCCTTTGCTGTTTCCTAAACACACAAAGCACATTCCAGCCTCAGGGGCTTTGCACTTTTTATTTTTGTGCTTGGAATGCTTTTACCTCCTGGATGACGCCCTCACTTCCTTCAGATTTCGGCTTGAATATTCTCTTCTCATGAAATCTTCTCTGTCAATGTCATATAACATGGTGTGTGTGAGTACTCCCCCCCCTCCCCCCCCCCCCCCCCCCCCCCCCCCCCCCCCCCCCCGCTTTTCCTTAACTTTGCTTCCTTTTCTTCTTGGTGAGTTATTGCTATCTGACACATAATATATTTCCTTGTTTATTATCTTTTTTCAATTTTCTTTTTCTTTTGCACACTGCTCTATTCCTATTATCTAAAGCAGGGACTATAATGCAGCAGCATTCTATAAATATTTGATGAATAAATGAATGAATAGGCCTGATGTATTAAAGTAATTCAGTGTGTGTAATGGAATGAGTGTTGTGTCTGAGCATTTCCAAGCTTTTCCTGGAACCTTCCTCCCCATCTCTGGGAGTTACTCTGGAAGCAGTCATGCACAGTGTAATTCTGACCCCCTGCCTCCAGTTGATGGGCCAGGGATGGATACTCCGGGCCAATTGTTTTTTCCTTGGGAGTTTGGTACTGGTACTAAGGGAAACAAGCCTTTAACTCACACTCCAACATATCTCTCCACAGCTGTTGCAGGTCTTATTTTCAGCCAAGAGCACAGATGCAGAGGTATCTATCAAAAAAGGGAGAATAAAATGATGATTAGAGAAAAGCAGAGGGGACAGATGGTTAGAGAAGCTCTCTAGTGCTCTATTCCCCATTCCCAGTTGTTCCTCAGATCCACACAGATCCCTGCTCCTCCTGCTACATTATGTAAAGCACTAGCATGATGTCTGATAGTGTAGTAGGTAGTTAATAAATGGCTAAGTGAACCTGAACCTGGAGCAGTAGTATCTGTTCATTCTCTAAATCTTCATAAGAAATCACACCAAACTATGTTGGAAAAGTAAATATATTGATGAATATTTGGCATCCAACCTCATTCAACAGAGAAGGGACGCCATTGTCTGTCTGGAAAGGCAGCGTGATAGGGTGGAAGGAAGTTGCCTGGAAAGCAGAAACCCCAGTTCCTATCCAGCTGCCAACTGTTTGTTATTGTCCCTATCAGAATCCCAGTTTCCCCACCACCTGTAAACTGAAAGTGTTGAATCAGGTGCCCTGCAATTTCAGGTCTCTCTTTGAAAAGCACTTGAAGGAGGCAAGTTATTTTTCCCCTTATGGAAAAATAATTCAGGTGTTTTAAGCATTTGTCTTTTTTGTGGCTGTAACAGATGAACCCCTTCATTGTGGGGGATGTTCCACTTCTAAGTCTTGATAGGAGACAGAATTTGTCTCCCATCATAGATGTTGAGAACCCCAAAGAGTCATGTTCCTATTTCTCTTGTGTCTGGAACTGAGTTGTCTGATAGCAGCCAAGGCCATTGGAGCCAGCCACCAAGGCTGTACTGGGAGGTTTTTTATTCAAAACACAGAGACAGCCAAGAGCCCATCCAGAGGCAGGTGGTGGTAGCAGCTGCTATAGCATCATCCTGCAGCTGTGATCTCTTGGGTCAAGGCTGAAAGCGTCAGTGGTGCCAGCCTGGCATCCAGCATTGGTGGAAGGAGCAAGCTGGTCCTTGGCCGCACAACTCCTCTTGCTTCTGCAGTCTATCTTGTGATTCTGAACTGCCATTATCCTTTTCATGAGTTCTGCAAATAAGAGCTATGATTGAAGCCAGGTGGCGCATGCCTGAAATCCCAGTGGCTCATGAAGCTGAGGCAGGAAGATTGCGAGTTCAAAGCAGCCTCAACAATTTAGTGAGGCCCTAGCAACTCAATAAGACCTTGTTTCTAAATAAAATACAAAAAGGAACTGGGGGTGTGGATCAGGTCAGTGGTTGAGTGCCTGGGTTCAATCCCTGGTACCAAAAAAAAAAAAAAAAAAAGAGCTGTGATTGAAAAAGCAGGTCAAATGAGGGCAGGAGAGGTGGAGCCTGAGCAAACCTGGTGACAAGGCTTCCTAGTTCTGACTTTGTCACTTCACAGGGAGAATGAAGGCATTTCACAGGAATAAGAGAACAGGGAAGACCTGAGAGAAAATCGAACTCAAATATCTTGGTTTTAGGAAGGCTAAGCCCAGTTTTCAGGGGAAGTAACTTGCAGAGCATTGCACAGGCAGGTCCAGTGGTGGAACTGGAATTCGTATCTCTCTGGTACCATTTCTAAGGTTTTTTTCTTTCTTTCTTTCTTTCTTCTTCTTCTATTTAAACTGTCTCTAGTTGGTTTGCTCATTATTTTATTTTGTTTCAATTTGAGTGGCTTTTTTACATTTTTGAATCCAGGGTTCTTATTTACCTCTTATCCCATTCCCAGTAATCCTTTTCCCCAAAGTGGAATGTACCCAGGTGAGACATTTAGCCTTCAGCTTCCACAAAAATGCTGGTTTCCTCCAATGAGCATCACGGTTACAAACAGGGAAGAAGTCCTTTGTCTTCAGCAACCCCAAGGGTTTCGCCTCCCACAGGGTTCTGCTAGTTTGACCTCAATGCTCTTATCTCTTATATGGCAGGAGGAGAAGATCTGCAAACTGTGGTTCTTTAAGGGAAACAAGAAGTCACCAGAATTCTTTAAATGAGCATACAGTCGTGCTCCTCAGTGATTCCCTCAGAAATGTCAACCCTGCCTGCTCTTTGACTTCCTTGGGAAAAGGAAAGAACACCCTTAAAGAGCCAGTGGCATTATTATTGCCTGCAAAGCCAAGAGGGGAAAGACTTCTGCATTAAACTGGGCATGTCCAGGAGGGCAAGGTAAGAGTTCTCTCACTTTTAGGCTCTTCCTGCACCTCAGGAAGGCTGCCTCTATCCTCCCAGCTCCACCTGCACTGCAATCAGGCTTTAACTCTAAACTTCAGTACATTATTATTTTTTAATATTAGAAAAAGCAATGCTTTTATGTGCTTGAATGGGTAGTTTGGGAAGTTTTTTTTTCTTTGAGAGTTCCATGCAATACTTAGCATAGTAATTACACTTGTTTTAATATCTATTCATTACTTTTATCAAAGAGATTTTCTGTGCTAATTAACTGATACCTACTACTAATGCTCTACTTCCTTTTCTCCCCACCCACTTTCTCTTCCTCCTTCTCCTTCTTCTTTGTGGTACCAGGGATTGATCCCAGGGGCGCTCTACCACTGAGCTACAATCTCCTATCTTTTTTAATTTTTTAATTTTAAATTTATTTATTTTTTAAAACAAAACAATATTTCAAACCATAGTACACATATGGAGCACAATTTTCCAATTCTCTGGTTGTAAACAACACAGGGTCACACCATTTGTGTCTTCATAATATACTTGGGTAGTGATGTTCATCTCATTCCACCATCTTTGTTACGTCCATGCCCCCTCCCTTCCCCTACCTCCCCTTTGCCCTATCCATAGTTTCTCTATTTCTCCCACACTCTCCATCCCTATCCCCACTAATTGGAGAACACATTCAGCCTTTGGTTCTTTGGAATTGGCTTACTTCATTTAGCATGATGTTCTCCAACTTCATCCATTTACCTGCAAATGCCATAATTTTATTCTCTTTTATTGCTGAGTAATATTCCATTGTGTATATATACCACAGTTTCTTTATCCATTCATCTATTGAAGGGCATCAGGGTTGGTTCCACAGTTTAGCAATTGTGAATTGTGCTGCTATAAACATTGAAGTGGCTGTGTTACTGTAGTGTGCTGTTTTTAAGCCTTTAGGGTATAGAAGGAGGAGTGAGAAAGCTGGGTCAAATGGTGGTTCCATTCCAAATTTTTTAAGGAATCTGCATACTGCTTTCCAGATTGGTTGCACCAATTTGCAGTCCCACCAAAAGTGTTTGGGTGTGCCTTTTTCCCCACAATCTCACCAGCATTAATTGTTGCTTGTATTCTTGATAAGTGCCATTCTGAATGGAGTGAGATGAAATCTTAGTTTTGATTTGCATTTCTCTAATGGCTAGAGATGTTGAACATTTCTTCATATATTTGTTGATCAATTGTATATCTTCTTCTGAGAAGTGTCTGTTCAGCTCCTTAGCCCATTTATTGATTGGGTTGTTTGTTTTGGTGTTAAGTTTTTTGTATTCTGTATGTATCCTGGAGATCAGTGCTCTATCTGATGTGGGTGTGGTGAAAATTTGCTCCCGGAATGTAGGCTCTCTGTTCACCTCATTGATTGTTTCTTTTGCTGAGAAGAAGCTTTTTAGTTTGAATCCATCCTATTTATTGATTTTTTATTTTTAAATTTTTTTGATTTTTGATTTTATTTCTTGTGATTTAAGAGTCTTGTTAAGGAAGTTGGGGCGTAATCCGATGTGAGGAAGGTTTGAGCCTACTTTTTCCTCTATTAGGTGCAGTGTCTCTGGTCTAATTCCTAGGTTCTTGATCCACTTTGAGTTGATTTTTGTGCATGGTGAGAGATAGGGGTTTAGTTTCATTTTGACGCATATGGATTTCCAGTTTTCCCAGCACCTTTTGTTGAAGAGGCTATATTTTCTCCAGTGTCATGACATTTCCTTTTTCATCATGAATTTTAGTAATTTGAGTTTTCTTTTTCCTTTTCATTAGGGTTTGTCAAATTTATTTGTTTTTTTCAAAGAACCAGCTTTTTGTTTTGTCAATTTTTTGAATTGTTTCTTTTGTTTCAATTTCATTGCTTTCAGCCCTGATTTTATTTTATTTTATTTTTTTTTGGTACCAGGGATTGAACTCAGGGGCACTTGACCACTGAGCCACATCCCCAGCCCTATTTTGTGTTTTATGTAGAGACAGGGTCTCACTGAGTTTCAGCCCTGATTTTAATTATTTCCTGTCTTCTACTTCTTTTGGTGGTGGTTTGTTCCTCTTTTTCTAGGTATTTGAAATGTAGTGTCAAGCCATTTATTTGTTGACTTTTTCTTTTAATGAATGAGCTTAATGCAATAAACTTTCCTCTTAGCACTGCCTTCATAGTGTCCCAGAGATTTTTATATGTTTTATTGGAGCTTTCATTTATTTCTAAGAATTTTTTTTTATCTCCTCCATGATGTCTGCTCTTATCCATGCATCATTCAATAGCATATTATTGAATCTCTAGGTTTTGGAATAGCTTCTACTTTTTAATCTGTCATTAATTTCTAATTTCATTTCATTATGGTCAGAATGCTGGGTAGTATCTCTTCAATTTTTTTTTTTTTTTTTGTATTTGCTAAGACTGGCTTTGTGGCATAGCATATGATCTATTTTGGAGAAGGATCCATGTGCTGCTGAGAAAAAAAGTGTATTCACTCATTGATGGATGGAATATTCTATATATGTCTATTAAGTCTAAATTATTGATTGTCTGATTGAGTTCTATGATTTCTTTGTTTAGTGTTTGCTTGGAAGATCTATCCAGTGGTGAGAGAGCTGTTTTACAGTCACCAAATATTATTGTGTTGTGGTCTATTTCATTCTTGTAGTTGAGAAGGACAGAAACTTCTGCTTGTTTACACAGTCCATGTGAGTGATACATTTTTTCCCATCCTTTCACCTTCAGACTGTGGATGTCTTTTCCTATGAGATGAGTCTCTTGGAGGCAGCATATTTTGGGGTCTTTTAAAAAAAATCCAATCTACTAATCTATGTCTCTTAATTGATGAGTTTAGGCCATTGATATTTGAGGTTATTATTGAGACATGGTTTGTATTACCAGACATTTTGGTTTATTTTTAGTTTTTAACTTGACTAGGTTTCTCCTTTGATTGGCCTTTACTTTAGTGTAATTCCTCCCTTTGCAGGTTTTCATTTCCTTCTCATGGAATATTTTGCCAAGAATTTTCTGTAGTGCAGGCCTTCTTGCTATAAATTCTTTCAACTTCTGTTTATTTTGGAAGGTTTTTATTTCATCATCAAATCTAAAACTTAATTTTGCTGGATATAAGATTCTTGGTTGGCATTCATTGTCTTTCAGAGCTTGGTATATGTTGTTCCAGGCTCTTCTAGCTTTAAGGGTCTGGGTTGAGAAGTCTGCAGAGATCCTAATTGGTTTCCCCCTATATGCAATCTAATTTCTTTCTCTTGTGGCTTTTAAGATTCTCTCCTTATTTTGTATATGAGGCATTTTCATTATAATGTGCTTTGGTGTAGATCTGTTGTGATTTTATGTATTTGGTGTCCTGTAAGCCTCTTGTATTTAATTATCCAATTTGTTCTTCATGTTTTGAAAATTTTCTGATATTATTTCATTGAATAGATAGTTCATTCCTTTGGTTTGAAATTCTATGCCTTCCTCTATCCCAATAATTATTAAATTTGGTCTTTTCATGTCATTCCATAATTCTTGGGTGTTCTGCTCATGGTTTCTTACAGTCTTCACTGTGTGGTCAACTCTATTTTCAAGATTAAAATTTTTTTTTTGGTACGGGGGATTGAACTCAGGGGCACTCGACCACTGAGCCACATCCTCAGCCCTATTTTGTGTTTTATGTAGAGACAGGGTCTCACTGAGTTGCTTAGCACCTTGCCCTTGCTGAAGCTGGCTTTGAACTCATGATTCTCTTGTCTCAGCCTCCCAAAGTGCAGGGATTACTCAAGATTAAATATTTTGTCTTCATTGTCTGAAGTTCTGTCTTTCAAGTGATCTAATCTGTTGGTGATGCTTTCTATTGAGTTTTTCATTTGGTTTATTATTTCTTTCATTTTGAGGATTTCATTTTTTTTCTGTTTCAGAATCTTTATCTCCTTGTTGAAATAATCTTTTGCTTCCTGTATTTGCCTATGTAGCTTTTTATCAAAATGATCTTTTGCTGCCTATATTTGCTCTCTTATATCATCCTTTAATTCACAAAACATTTTAATTATGTACATCTTGAATGCCTTCTCTGACATTTCTTCTGCTGTGCTGATCATGGATTCTAATAATGTAATATCTTGGTTCGTTTGGGGCACTTTCTTCCCTTTTTTTTCATGTTGTTTATGTGTTATAGCACTGCAGATCTGAGGTGTTACAGTCTTTATCCTATAGGCTTATAGATGCTCTGAAGGGTTCCAATACTTCTCCTTTAAGGAGGAGACCAATATTAACAGATCCTAATACTAACATTATATAGCTTTAAACTGAGTAGCTCCTAATAGGACATTTACAGCTTTGTCACAATATACAGAAATTATGAGTTTAATTAGTATCTACAATATATACAATCAGTTTGCAAAAGGGTCTATAGTTTCTGGTGGGGACTAGAGAGAACCAGGGTGGGGTATAGGATGAGATGTTAGGGAGGTAGGAAGTGAGGATATAGTTATTAGATGTTAGAAAGCATGAGAGAGGAATCCAAAAGAAGTTGGCTAGTAATAGAAAAGAGAGAAAGAGATTTGGGGAAGACAAGTAAGTAGGAAGAAAATAGAGTACAAAAACCAAGGAAACATAGAAATTAAGAAAAAGAAAAAATGAAAAAATAGAAGATAAAAGACAATATACAACTGTAATATACTAATCAGACATCCCAGTCCTCAGTAGCCTAATGCATGAAAAATACTTGGTTTCACAAATGTTGGGGATGTGAGGGTGGGAAAGGAACAAATGAGAAAAAAGAGGGAAAAGAAAAGGAAAAAAAAAGATAATTGAAAAAAATATTCTCAAGGTAAATGAAAAGAATTGTTTCCCTTCTCATCTAGTCGGGTGGGGTTGTCTATTGTTTATACATATCTCCTCCCTCAAGATGGTGCAGGCTATTAGCATATGTGTATTGGTCTTTGGGGTGGAGCTTCTGGAGATAGGGTTTAGCAGCTTGCCAATTCCTGTGGTTAGACTCCACTCCAAGGATCTCCTTGATTTGGGTCCCTGGATTCATCTCCTTATATCGCCTGCCTGTAGACCTCCCAGTTCCTGGTATCTCATTTAGTCTCTAAACTGTGTCTCTCTCACCCCCTCCCTTTCTACTTCCCAATCAGGAATTTCTCTCTGGAGGTCACAGAGAGCTGTTTTGTTCCTGGCAGGTCAGGACCAGGCTTTGCAAGCTATGGACAAACCACATAGTTGCAGGCGCTGTGCTTGTTAGTGGCTGCAGGGGAGAGAGGTGAGCTGGGGAACTATGAGTACCTTGATACTGCTTCTGGACTCCAGCTGGTGTCCCAAGCTGGGATTTCCCCAACTAAAGATGCCGATTGCCATGTTCAGGATACTCCAAGATGGTAATGAAGGTATCCCACAATGGAGGCGTCTGCTTTCAGAGATAGGCTGTTGGACAGGGCCAGGTGATGGTGTTGGGGGATGCATTAGGTGATACAGCTCTGTGGCATGCTGTGTTGAAGTATGGAGGCTGTCTCCAGATGCTGTCCAGTGTCCCCAGGTGCAGGCAAACAGGGGAGCTCCACGCTGGTAGATGGAGGTCCACATGGGAGTAGCAGCCAAGGGTCCTGCACAGGAACTGGGGGTCTTGCATGAAAGCATGGGCTAGGGGTCCTGCATGGGTGGGCGACCAGAGGTCCTGAGAGGTGTGTGGGCATTGGAGTAGAGGGTCCTGCATGAGAGCAGGTCCTACATGGTAGTGGGACCTGTGCAAATGCTAGACCCCCATGGGCACGGGCCTGGAATTCCTGTGTGGGAGCAGAAGTCGGGGATCCTCTAATAACTTGCAGAGAAACAGTATTTCCACTGCTTTAATCAAAGGTCATGGAGAAACTAGGAACACAGTGTCCATCTAGGCCGCCATCTTGGATCACCCCTCCTATTTTTTGAGACACAGTTTTGCTAAGTTGCAGAGACTGGCCTTGAACTTGTGATTCTCATACCTCAGCCTCCTGAATAGCTGGGATTACAGGCAGGCACCACTGCACATGGCTGCCATATACTCTTCTTGGCACTGGGGTAGAGAAAAAAATGATAAAGTTCCTGTCCTCAAAAACTCTACAGGCTGTTAAAGTGGTAATTTTTTCATAGATATTTTACTACAATTACAAATACTTGGGCTGGGATTGTAGCTCAGTGGTAGAGCGCTTGCCTCACATGCATGAGTCACTGGGTTCAATCCTCAGCACCACATAAAAATAAATAAATAAAATAAAGATGTGTCCATCTACAACTAAAAAATATTAAAAAAAATACTTGATCGAATATTTATATACTCCCCAAAAGTATACTGTAGCAACATGGTAAGCAAGTAAACAAATAAAAATGATCATTATAGGTTTTGATTGTTATGAAAAAGAAAAAATCAGGGTACATATAGACAGTGCCTGGGAGTGAGGAGTAACTTTACCTACAGGGTCCAAGAAGGCTTCTCTGAGGTGACCTAAGAGAGATGTCAGTCATAGTCATTGTTCCCTGCAAAGGATGCTAAGTCAAGCAAGAACTTCATGAATTGGAGGAAGTCATTTAAGGGTGCTAAGTCAAGAAAGAACTTCATGAATTGGAGGAACAAGAGGCCAGTGTGGTTGGAGCATAGTGAATGAAACCCTGGGGACACTGAGGCCCAAGAAGTCAGAGGACTTGCTCTTGTTCACACACCTGGGTACATGGTCTTTCTATTTGTTGTTTTGTGGGGTAATATTGACCTTATTGTCTAGCTAGATGTGAAGTTCCTTGAAGCATACACTCTGATTCACTTTTTCTTTCTTTCTTTCCTTACAGCAGTAACTGGTATATTTTCTGTCTAATATAGTCAGAGATTTGGCTGACTTAATTGGGTATTTGAATCCCAAACTCATTGAACTTGGGGTGAATTCAGGGAAGTTAAATGATTCCCAATCCTCAAAATCAACTAATAAGCATCCATTTACTTGCCAGGATCACAAATTAATCAGGAAACTTCTTCATCTTGTGCAGCCTTCATAGCTGTCCTGGGTGGGCTGGTTCAGCAGCTTCAGATCTTATTCTCAGGTTATTGCTGATGTCAACTTATGCATTCAGACAACTGGAAAAGTACATCAGAATTTTCTTTATACTCTACTGGGGAAATTCTGAGAAATATTTTCTCTGTTATTACAAGGTTTTAAAAATTATTATAACTAAATCTGGAGTAGCACTCAGGAATTATATTTCTTGGTAGCATTGACTTAAATGTTACAGATCCAAACAGGTGACCTGAGGACAAGAGAAACAAGTTGCTGAGCTAGTAAAGCAAAATTGCAATGTTGCCAGTTCTATTTTGTGTTACACTTACCCATGACATTTCTGATATTTGGTTAATCTGTTCTATGAATTAGCAGCTTTCTCTAGTATGTAGGTATTTGTGTATTTTTACCTATGTAAGTACATGCATATGAATTTATAACATAGAAATAACTTTACTGACATAAAAATGACATGATCAACTGTACAAATGTGAGTAGAAAATTTGATAAGTTTGGACATATGATTACACCTGTAAACTACAATCACAAAAACGTCACTTACCACTTCCCAGATTTTCTTCATGACCTCTTATAATTCATGCATTTGTCTTTCCCTGTTCCCACCCCACCCATAGGAAGCTCCATCTACCTCCTGTGTGTACATTAGGTTGCTTTTTCAGAATTTTATATAAGTGGAATTATATAGTATGTACTCTTCATGATCTGGCTTATTTCCCTGAATATTTTATCATATTTATTTTGAGATTCATGCATGTTATATGTATCAACAGTTTATTATTCTTATTTCATTGTGTACATAACTTGGTTTTGGTTTGTTAAAAATAAAGTTGCTATGAGCCTTTATATAAATCTTTGTATGGACATACACTTCCATTTATCTGTAGGAGTGGAATGGCTGGTTGACAGGGCAGGGACTGGCTCATATGGTGTGGGTTCCTCATTTAAGGAACCACCAAGCTTCTTTCCCAAAGTTGTTATAGCATTTTACATCCCTTTAGCAGGACATGCAAGTTCAAGTTACTCCATATCTTTGCCAATATTTGGTATGTTGAATCTTGTTTTTTTTAAAATTTGTTCTAATTAGTCATACATGATAGTAGAATGTATTTTTGACATATTATGCATATACAAAGTATAACTTCTCATTTTTCTGGTTGTACATGATGTAGAATTACATTGGTCATGTAATCATATATGCATATAGGATAGTATTGTTCAATTTGTTCTACTGTCTTTCCTATTCCCATTACCCCCTCCCTTTCCTTCATTCCTCTTTTTCTAATTCAAAGTACTTTAATTCTTTCCTAACTGCCCCTCCCTTCTTATTGTGAAATTAGCATCCTCATATCAGAGAAAACATTTGGCCTTTGGTTTTTTGTGTGGTATATATACACAATGGAATATTACTCAACCATAAAAAATGAAATTATGGCACTTGCTGATAAATGGATGGAACTGGAGAATATCAATCTTTTTAATATTAGCCATTTTCATAGATGCATAGTGGTACTGTTGTGCTTTTAATTTGCATTTTCCTAATGACTAGTGATGTGGAACATTTTCTCCTGTGCTTATTTGCCAGCAGATACATTTTTTTTAGTGAAATATCTGTTTAAATAATTTTCCCATTTAAAAATTAGGTATTTGTTTCATCATTTTTAAATTTTGAAAGTTCTTTATATATTCTGAATACAAACCAAGTAACATACATTATTTGCAAATATTGATGTCAGTTTGTAGTTTGTCTCTTTATTCTCTGAACAGTATCTTTTAAAGATTTAATTTTGATGAAGTATGTATTATAAAATATTTTCTTTTCTAGATCTTGCTTCTAATGCTATATCAAGAAATCTTTGCCTAAATTTGAAGTAACAAAGTCTTTCTTCTATGCTTTCTTCTGGAAGAGTTATAGTTTTAGATTTTACATTTTAGGCATGTAATCCATTTTGAGTGAATTTTCAAAATAAAGTTTACTATTTTTTGGTCTGTGGAAGTCCAACTTTCCTATACCATTGACTTGAGAGTTTCTCCTTTCTTCTTTGAATTACTTTTTCTCCTATGTTAAAAATCAATTGACCATAAATGTGCCTGTCTATTTCTGGACTCTCTATTCTGCTATGTTGTTCTATTGATCTCTCATTGTGCTGCTACCACCCTGTCTTGATTACTGTAATGTAATACATTTTGAAGTCGGGTGATGCAAGACCAATTTTGGTGTTCTTCAAAGTTGTTGGGCTTTCTGGTCCTCTGACTCTAATTCCCATTAGAGTCAGTTTTTTTTTTTTTTGGTAGCAGGGATTAGACTCGGGTACTCGACCACTGAGCCACATCCCCAGCCTTATTTTGTTTTATGTAGAGACAGGGTCTCACTGAGTTGCTTAGCACCTCAGCATTGCTGAGGCTGGCTTTGAACTCGTGATTCTCCTGTCTCAGCTCCCAAAGTGCTGGAATTACAGGCATGCACCACCATGTCCAGCTCAGCTTTTTATTTTTAATAAAAAGTAAAATAAAATAAAAATCCTGCTGTGATATTGATGAAATTACATGTCATTTATAAATCAATTTGGAGAGAATTAACATCTTAATGATATTCTGATTTCCAATCTATGAACATAGTAAGGCCTCATTTATTTATTTCTCCTTTCATTTCTCTTAGCAATATTTTATACTTTTCAGGGTATAAATTTTGAATAACTTTTGTCAGACTTATTTCTATTTAATGAATGATGATGTTATTGGAGTCATATTATTTATATCTATCATATTAAAATGTAACTTATTTTTATAGTATGATGATGTAGATTGAAACTTTCCAAAGCCATGTATTCTTTGTTATAGATGTCCTTTATCAAGTCAAAGAAGATACTTTCTGAATGTTCAGAATTTTTATCAGGACTGGGTTTTATCAATTGTGTTTTGGTGATTTATTGAGATTATTATTTAAAAAGATTTTTAATACAGTGCTTTACATTGACTTGATATTAAAATGTTAAAATGTGTTTCATTCCTGAATTAAAGCTCACTTGATCATGGTGTATTATCTCTTCAATTTATTGTTAATTTTGATTTGCTGAAATTGTATTTAGAGTTTTTGCATGTATGTTAATGAGAAATATTGTTTTCACTTTTTGGTACTGGAGAGTGAATCCAGGGGTGCTTAGCCACTGAGCCACATCTCCAGCCCTTTTTTTGTATTTTATTTAGAGGCAGAGTCTTACTGAGTTACTTAGGGCCTCCATAACTTTCAGAGGCTGGCTTTGAACTTGTGATCCTTCTGCCTGAGCCTCCTGAGCTGCTAGGATTATAGGCATGCACCACCACACCCGGCTTACTTTTCTTTACTTACAGTTGCCCCCATTACCTTTGATATTAAAGCAAAGTGCTGGCTTTACAGAATGTACTGACAAGTATCTCTTTCCCCTCCAACTTTCTGGAAGAATTTGTATCATATCTTTTTAAAAAGTCTAATAGAATTCACCAGTGAAATCACCTAAGCCTGCAGTTTTCTCTTAGTATGTTTTTCAACTATAGGTTTAATTTCTTTAGTGAATGCAGAGCCATTCAGTTATTTTTTATTGTTCTTATTCATTTCATCATGGTTGTTGAATTTATTACCATGAAGCTGCCTGTAACATTCTTATCATCATTTAATATCTCTAAAATCTGTAGTCAATGGGACCTCTCTTATCTTTTGTAGTTGTAGTTTATATCTTCTTTCTTTCTCTTTTTTCCTGATTAAAGCTGTTAGAGGTTGAGTAATCTTTTTAAGAATAAGCTCTTGGTTTCCTTGAATTTCTTTGTGGTGTTTCTGTTTTCTATCTTATTGATCTGCTCTGATCTTTATTTTCTTTATTTTGCTTTCTTTGGGCTTCGTTTGTCTTATTTTTCTAATTCCTGAAGATAGAGCTGAAGTCATTGATCTGAAAATTTCCTCTTTCCTGTTGTAAGATCTATAAATTTCCCTCTAATGATTGCTTTACCTGCATCTCTCCCATTTTGATATAGTGTTGTCCTTTTCTTAGCTCAAAACATCTTATAGATTCCAGTTTCAGTTCTTTTTTGATTTAGGTGTTATTTGGAAATGGGTTAGTTTTCAAACATATGACATTTTTCCAGAATATTTTTTATTATTAATTTCCAATTTAATTTCTGTGTGGTCAAAGAACAGCCTTTCTATGACTTGAGCTTTTAAAAATATATTAAGACTTTTTGCAGGGCTAAGAATATGATCTGTTTCACAGATGCCCTATTTGTACCTATGGAGAATGTGTATTCTGCTGCTCTTGGGTAGAGTCTTCTAAAAAATGCCAGTTCAGTTGAGTTGATCATTTTATTTTTCAAGTCTTCTATATCTTTACAAACTTTTTGTCTACTTGTTTTAGTGATTATGAAGGGAGGGATTATTTGTTTTAGTAATTATTAAAAGAGGGATGTTGAAATCCTAAACTCTCGTGTGGATTTATCTATTTCATCTTGTGGCTCTAGCAGTTTTTCAGCTCTGTTATTAGGTACGTAAATATTTAGGATTGCTATCTCAACCAGATGAGTTGACCCATTATCATTGTAAAATCCCTAGTAGTATTTGTTGCTCTGAAACATTCCTACTCTGCTATTAATGAATCTATTCCCGCTTTTTTCCCTCCATTTAATGTTAGCATTAGTGCCTTTTTCATACTTTTGATTTTTATCTTTCTAATGCCTTATATTTAAACTGGTTTCTTTAAAGTGGTGTATGCTTGGGTCTTGTTTTAAGACTATAATTTGACAGTGTCTGACTTTTAATTGGGGTATTTCTACAATTTATGTTTAATGAAATTATTGATATGATTGGGCTTAAATATACTAATTTTCAACTTTATTTCTATTTATCCCATTTATTTTTTATCCCTTTTCTTGTGTTTCTGCCCTCTTGCATTACACAAGCATTTTTTTTCTTTACCATTTCATCTTACCATATCCTTTGTTGGCAAATTAGCTAAAACTCTGTACTGTTTTGTTTTAACAGGTGTTTGGAGTTTATTTATCCATCTAAAGCTTATTCTAGTATTTCTTCAAATGATTTTGTAACACTCAACATCAAGTTATTTGAATGAGACTACACTTCCATTTCTCCCCTTTTGGCTTTTGGGCTATATTCCTACATTGAACTTATACATGTTATAAACACCACAATATGTTAAATGTCAAGTATCTTTAAAGAGACTTAACAATAAAAGTGTTTATATACGTACCGTTGGCGTTATCACTTCCTCTGTTCAGTCTTTATTGCTCACTGCCTTCTTCAAAGCAATCTTAGGGGCGCACAACTTAAAAAACTATGGTTAGAACTTTCTCTTCTTGCTGTGGCCAAGCCTGGTTTATCTTGTCTTACTGTCAATGGAACTGGGAATAGCTAGTTATGAAACCCATAATGAGGATAGTTAATAACTCAACTGTGGAAGAATCCTCCCTCCTCAAAGTCACTGTACTCCTCAGCTGGTTGAGTCTTTTCCTCTGTTGGCTGAAATACATGTTTGTGGAACTGAATGCACCTGGAATAACTTTCATTTTTTCCTTCAACATTTGGATATTGAAACCTCCGAGAAGAGGTAACAAGATAATTTGGACGTTTAACACCTCCTTAGCTCTTGGCATTGCTGATATCTACTGGAATGCCAAGACCTTGGCAACTTCTGGCTTTGGTTATTTGAATTGCAGGTGCTGTGGACAGACAGCCCAACAGATGACCATTATGATTCTGGCACCCACAGATGAAATTTTGGAGAGGAGAGAAGATATAGTCATTTCCTACCCTCAACATTGGCCTTGATACAAAATGTAAAGCTGGTACAGAAAGTTGATCTAAATGGGCCAGGTGCCTGGTACCATCCTTTTCACATTTGCCAGCTGTTTTCTCTTGGCTGGAATCACCAGAAAAGCTTACGCTGATTTTATCAGACACATGGAGGTATGCAGGCCTGGGGAGGCCTGAACACAAGTAACTTACCGAGGCTGGCATAGGAGAATGGGTGTAGGTCAGGGTGCCCTTTCCCTGTTATCTCTGTACAAAAAAAACCTGAATGTTTGCCACAGGGGCCATCAGGCTAACAATTCTAATCCCTTAGTTTCCACAGAGGATAAATATAGCCATATAGACCCTGACTAATGAGGAGAATAGCTTACTCTGGGGTTGGGGAAGAAGCTACACCTAACCCAATTAACATTTACTGATTGACACAGGGCACAGTGCCAGGGGTAATAGTAACTCAAAGAGGTATGATCCATGTCCTGGTCTTCAAGGTATTAAAATCTGGTGGAGACAGGCCATAAATAGTAAACAATAATCAAGAGATAAATGATAATAATAAAAGAAATGACTTAATGAGGCAACATATTTGTTGCCAAATGAAGATCTAATATGGTGAATTAATGGAAATCAGGGCAAATGCAGATTAGTAACACCCTGGTGGGTCATAGAAAGCAGAGATGGGCTGACTTTTTATGACTTTATCATAGAGATAGTGAACCAATTTGAAGGAGATAAAACCATGGGCTTAGGACCAGAAACCAAGTGTTTGGGGCAAAAGAAAGAAGAAAGCTATATTGGTTTTAGTGGTTGAGTTATTTTGGGGGTACCACAGTAGTGGACAAATATGGCTCTTGAAGTTCTGTCATTTACTAATGGGTACGACATTGAGCAAATTACCTCAGTCTTTAGCTCTCAGTTTCTTCCTCTGCAAAACAAAGTATAGTATTACTAGATTTCTTCAAAGGGCTCTTATAAGATTAAATGGATTAACACACAGTAATACTATCTGATATAGAGTAAATGTTTTATAAATATTAGATAAGAGTGATGGCAGTATCAGTGGTAGTGAAGTTTGTAGGGACTTGACCTTAAAATAAAACCTATGGCCTGCAACATGTTAGCAGAATCCTCTTTTCACACCCAAGGCTGAAAGATTATATAACTAGCCAGTGGCAAGGCCAGTGGGGATGGTGGTGTCCTGGGCTTCCTGTTATATGCCTTCCTACCACCTCACATTGTAGCCTCTACACAGGAAGCCAGGAATGGCGGATGAGGCCAATTAGGGGCTGAATTGGACAGATTTAAACTCATTTTTACCTTAATTTGTCATTATCCTTTTGATCAGGGATAAACTGTGATATTCTGTTCAGGGTTCCTTATGCAGTTTGCTGCCAGCATCTGATAACCAGCTGGAGAGGCAGAAGTAAGAGCCTGGCATTTGACAGTGAAACTGCCTCAAACATCCCATGAGGTTCTGGCAGCCAGCCCACACCTCAGCCCTGGCCAAACACTCCCTGGCCAGGTTTCAGGTCAGCAGAAAGTAATTCATTTTTGTTGTGCATTTGAAGAAAGAAGGAAAATCACAGGGCTTTAATGAGCATACTTAATTTGGACTTTTTCTCAGGAGAAGAGAATATGTCCTCTTGATGTCTGTCATAGGAAGAGGGAGGATGAGATTTCTAATGACCCAAGTGCAGCCGGGGCCATTTTGACCACTGTAGACTTAGCTGTGGGAAGTTCTAGAATGTCAGGAAGAGGTAATTCTGGTAGGGAGGTTGACTGAGGAAGAGGGGCTGTGTCTTTGCAGGAAGCTATGGAGGAGTGTGATTAGAATATGTTTACCTTGGAGCTAGGAGGTATGATTTATATTTGAGGTCTTTCAAGTGACTAGAAACATTGTGGAGGCCTCTTTCTTGTTAGTTGGATACCATAGCATCCTTAGCTTCAGTAGATGAAGAAAGACTGTAGATTCAATACAATTCAAATCTACGAATATGTTTTGGGCATTTTTAACACACAAGGCAAAGGTGTTTGAACATACTGCACCAAGATGAAGCTGGCCTCTGTCTTCTGTAAGCTCACAATCCACAGAGAGATTTGTAGTGAATGTAGTGCCCACAGTGATTCTCTATTCTCTAGATATAGCCCCTGAGGTATGGGGGAGAGAAATCTCTGGTGAAGCTGTACTTTGTGGTTAACTTTCCAACTCTTGCAATACCAAGTTGGCCTAAGGGCATGCAGTGCACTCCAGCTGGGCTGATCTAATCACTCTCTTCCTCTTTCTTTATCTTAAAGCTAAGAACAAAAGAGAGACTAGATATCGCAGAAGTCACCTTGTGTGTCAGATAGAGGGACCACAAACCCCAAAAGTTTCTTTCCTTCTCAAAGTTGACACTTCCTTCTGTACTAGAAAACAAGTAGCAGCCTCTTCCAATAATTGCTTATTTCCTAAATTAGTTTGAACTCACTTTTTGTCACTACATCTAAAGAGACCTGATTCACACAAATAATATGATTTAAGAGGAGGATCAGTTGAAAATCTGAGGAAATATCCAGAGAGGGGATCAAAGAGAGAAAAAATATCCCTAAATGCTTCTCCTCCTTTTTGAGATGGGCTCTTGCTGCGTTGCTGGGGCTGGTCTTGAACTCCTGGTCTCAACTGATTCTTCTGCCTCGGACCCCTGAGTCGCTGGGACTATAGGTACTTACCACCATGTTTGACTTTAAATGCCTCTTAAAAATATAAAGGGAAGTGGCATATCTAGTTATATTTGTACAACAGAAATGCCAGCTATGCCATATATTAAGTCTCTTGGTATCTACTAATAATATGGCACAGGAAAAGGAATTTGATCTTGGGAATCAGAACTAATTTTCTGGTTCTAGTACTATTACTGAAAACCTGGGTTATCTTGAACATGTTGCTTCCCCTCTCTAGGACTTGGTTTCAATATATGTAAAATACTAAGGATGGGCTCAATCTCCAAGTCCTCTTCTAACTTTATGACATTGGCTATTAGAAATGATAGATTGTGATATCCGTCTACATAAGAACTAGTAAAAATAGGTCCAACATAATTTGGGATGTAGAAAAGATAAAAATGGATTTATACAAGAGGCTGTGACAATCAGCCAATGCATTTGCCATCGCAATATTCCACGTAAAGCTTCACGGGAGGACACTGATGTCTATGAAAATGTATTTTGATGTTGTACTTGGTATGTTCTCCTTACAGGAGTGCAGTTTAGCTCAACAAATATTTATGTAGTACGTACCATGTACTAAGTACCGTGTTGTGCACAAGAGCTTCAGAGATAGTCTAAGACAGAGTTCCTGTCAACAGAGATTCTCTACTATTAACTCACTCAAGAAGTTATTCCATTCATTTTCTTCTATTGTATGTGCCTGATAGTTTTCAACTGAAGGGAGCATTACAGGAAATAATCATTGATGGAAATATTTATTTGGGGGGGTGGTATGTGTGTGTGTGTGTGCGTGCGCACACATACGAGCAGATATGAGTGTTCAAGACAAGATCTTGCTCTGCTGCCCACACTAGTCTGCAATTCCTGGACTCAAATGATGCTCCTGATTCAGCCTCTGGAGTAGCTGGAGTATAAGCATGCCCCCCGCCCCCCATTCCCCGTTCCTGGCAGTGGAAATAATAATAGCTGAATATTTTGAGTGCTTACAGGAAGCCACTGTACTGAGTGCTTGGCTGTCATATCTTACATAATACCCTCATAGGGTAAGGTTGGAGCTCTTATTGTCCACAATTTATTGATGAGGAAATTAAAGTTGAGAGCATGCTTTTCCCAACTGTACACTTCACCTTAGTCATAGCTGCCTTTAATAGTCATGGTCCTAATAGATCATAGTAAATTATTTCAGTACAATTTTCCATGTCATAGTTAAGGTTTATCAAGTCCTCTCTATGGGTAACGAGCTGGGCTGAGAGTTTATAAGTTAAGGTAACATTTTGGAACCTGAGTAGGAAGATCAATTTTGGAGTCAATTCTTTAGAACTTTCTAATTATTGAGGCTGTCCACAAATGGAAAACATTGACTCGAAGACCACGAGTTCCTTGCCACTTAGATGTGTTTCCCTAAGTTGGTTGATACCTAGAGGAAAAGTTTTAAAAGAGTGTGAATCCTTGTACTGAGGAAGATGAGTTAACACAGGAAACCTATGAGATCTCTTGCATTTTTATATTCGTATGAAACTGCTGAGGCTGGCTGTTTAAGACGTGGCCTAGAGGGAAAAAATAACTCTTAGACCTATCAGAAAACCTGTCAAGGAACATGGAGTATTACCAGGGCCAGCCATGCAATCACATGACTTTTATCTTGCACAGACTGTAAATCAATAAAATTAATGCAATGAATTTGAGCCCAGCTTCTAATTGAGAAAAGAAAGGCTGCAATTTATCACGTGTGGATGGTGCAATGGATAGGCCTCCTGCAGCTCAAGTCAAGGATTGATTTCTACTACTTTGCAATGCAAACCCCCGTTCTTTTATTCCTTTTGCAACATGATTTTCCCTGAGCATGAGACGAAACCCAGTGCTTCATTTTTTTTTTGCTTCCAAGGAAAAGATCATGTCTTAAAACAGAAATAGCTCTTTGACCACTGCATTTCCACCTGAGGTTTAGATGTTCCACCAAGAACAGTAAATGTTGCTCCTTAGTTCATTGTCAGCCGTTGGATTTGTCTGACCGTAGCAGGCAAGGAGGCAGCCAGCCTTTTTCTCATCTTAAAAGGTGATGAAAGGGGCTGGGGTTATGGCTCAGTGGTAGCGTGCTCGCCTAGCGTGCGTGAGTCACTGAGTTCAATCCTCAGACTCACATAAAAGTAAAATAAAGATATTCTGTCCACCTACAACTAAAAAATAAATATTAAAAAAAATTTTTAAAAAAAGGCTATGAAAAAGACTTCTATCACTATTTCTTGGATTGTGTAATTTTAAATGGACTCAGGTTTTGAATGCAGGAATGAGCATGAGATTACATGGGACTTGTCAGAATGATCATGTGAGACTAAACCAAGTCTAAAGGATTAATAGTATTTCTGTCATATAAAGTATGTTTATTCTTAGCCAGTCACAGTGACCGCCTGGTCTAACTACCTTCTGCACAGATGGGAAAACGGAGAAATGAATGGAGAAAATTTCTTATTTCTCCAAGGTCACTTGGACACAGCAGCAGAGCTGGACTGGAGTGAGAACAGTGGAGTCACCTCAGGGCTCTTTTCATTTCTCTCAGGCTCCTTCATCAAGTTGCACTCCACTGTCTGAGTCTGAGCTGTAGAGCCAGGCGGGGACTTGCTTGCACGAGTGCTGAGATGGCATGGAAAGTGGCAAATGCCTCAGCCCCGGGGCTCAGAGCTGGACTGAGTGTGTGGTTAATTAGGGATGACTTCTCGGGGCCTGTGGAGACTCTATGTTGCTTCTTTAGCCAGACAGCTTTGGAAAAGTTGGGGCTTCCAGCAATGAATCACTGGTTAAAGTCATTGGGGACACAAGTGAGGTATAAATTAGGTCTCCAAGTGTGGATTTTCTTGAGGGATCTCCCCCCACCCTTCTGAAGGAAAATCAGGACCAGCTTTGTACATGTACCCAGTTGAATAAGAAATGAGAGAAGAGGATGGGACTACGGGAACAAGCAAAGGAATTGTTTTCCTGAAGTTCTCCAGGAGACAATGGACATAAATGTCCCTTCTTTGAATTCAAGTGAGGTGGCACGGTTTCACTCTTAACCGTCTGTCAACTTGACAAGGAAGCTTTGGGAACGCTGAGGCAAAGGGTTTAGAGCCTTGGTTAAGGTCAAAGCAGCTGAGGAAGAGCGAGAAACCACGTGACCCTGGAGGCACAGGGCAGGCAAGAGATGGTGTTGATAGAAATGCCTGAGGTCCCCTGGGATGCCAAGGGGGTGGGTGGAGATAGGGAGGCTGTATTCCTGCATTAGCTGAGGGCATGGAAGAGCCTGGGAAATAGGGTCATTAAGGTTAAAATATGGTGAAACACTTTTCATACCACACAACAAGAATCACCACCTCTCCTTTTTACCTCTCTCAGCTTCCCAAGGCTGCTCCTTAGGATCTTCTTTGCAAGACTGTTGTTGATGCCCATTGATTTTTAAATATGTAATTAAATGACTATGCAGAGGAAAAGTACATATGATTTGCTGTCAACTCTCGGCCTTTTGGTTTATGATCTGCTTGCTTTTAAACGTTTTAAAATTGCATTTCATTGCTATCTACAAATTGCAAATCTCTATAATAGATACTGCAAAGCACACAACCATGAATAAGATAAGATGCCTGGGCTGCAGGAGCTAACTGCACTAGAAATGGGAGAAGAGACACATTCACAGCTGCTGCCCTAGAAGGCTGTTGGTGGTAAGTAGCTAGAGTGATACAAAAGAAGCATTTTAGGACTTGAGGCAGAAGGAAGTATCTCTTGTAGGCATTAGCCACGCCGACTTGATGAAGATCTGATACTTTTCTTAGAGTTAAAACCATCCAAGCTGTAGAATTACTTTCATTGCAATAAAAATATTTTAATTACATTAGGTACACACAAATCTCTAATAGTAGGATATTTATTTCTATGACATTTGCTCAATAAACTAAAAAAATACATTGATTTGATTTGAACATTTCTTAGTAGATGGTGGCTACAAGGTCCCAAGACACCAAATTCAGCTTGACCAGAGGCCATTTCTATGTCATTCCATGTACAGATTTTGAAGTCTGAGGGGCCCCAGTAAAGAGCTTCCCTCTTGTTGACTTTGGTTCTGAACCAAGGGGCAAATAAAGCTAAACATTAAGACAAAGTGGAGTCCAACATGTGATTTTTATCAGTGAGGCAGATATCAGAGAATGTAGTTTCTACTTATAGGCTAGTGCACTTACTCATTGTGTATCCCAGAAGTGGAAAGATTGAACATGTCTCTACTCTGGTGAAAATGCTTGGACATTTGAGAAAGTTTATAAAACTTAGTGCCCCAAGAAATAAAGCAGAATAAATGCTTCCTGCTGAAAGATCAAAACTCAAAGTTGGAAAGGGAAGATGGAGGACTGAGATTATATAGGTTAGGTTCAATTTTTAGTCTCAACCAGTTGGATAAATTGTCTTTCTTCCACAACGAAGAGTAAGAGTGGGCAGAGGACAGTGCTGCTATGGCAGCTAAATCTCTCCTCATGGGAGAGTTGGGGTGCATGAACCCTTTCCTATTTCCCAACCCCCAAAAATGGTAGCTCTGAGGAACAAGTTAGAGTCACTATAGCAGAGATAATATTCTTTTAATATTCTCACTGGAAAGAACCAAATGAAGACTATGAAATGCAATGGAAAAAACAAATAAATAAACCCAATACCCAAAAAACAAAACCACAGAGATGCACTCCTTTGTTCTCTGCTCCCTAAAGGACACTTCATCTTTACATTCACAAATCTTGGCCACAGAAATCCTGTCTTGGAATTCACTCCATCATTAAAATCCCCATTGAATGAGTAGCATTAGGCAGAGATATCATTTCTCAAGAAGTGATGGCGAGAGAGGTGAATCTTTGAAGTCAGTGACTTTCTTAGGACATGTGGCTAATCCACCATTTTACAACACATTGTTATCTCCTTTCTATCTAGTGTGTGTGTGTGTGTGTGTGTGTGTGTGTGTGTGTGTGTGGAGAAAGAGAGAGAGCGAGAGAGAGAGCGAGAGAGATCAATCATAGGTTCCTATCTGTTCTGAGTTCCTACCTATTCAAGAACTCTCTGCCTTAAATTCCCTGTATCCATCCATTTTTACTCCCACAAATAGAGAAAAATATGTACTATATAATAGAGACTAGCTACATACATATTATGCTAAAGTCCACACCTTACAGCTAGTTATATACCTGATAAATGAATCAAAGCATTTGCATATGCAATGAAATGTGCCTGCAACTGCTGTAGCCAGGTGGTCTTAGCCATCAGGTCCTGTCTCAACCCTGAGATTGTGATCAAGGGCTTCAACCTCTCTTGTCCTTCTTTTCATCTTCTGTAAAATAAAGGAGTAGAATATCATTCCATTTTAGGTTGGTAGGATATACAGGTTTGAATATTATTTAAAACATTAAAATTATGCATTATAAGTTTTTTTTTCATGTAAAAAGTCAAGTAATACTGGAGTAGAATCAAGAGCTCAAATTCTATCCCCCTTTCCATCACATTTCCTTCCCAGATGGAATAGCATGCAGTCACATTTTATGGATGTACTACCTCTCTACACATCTTTGCACAATACCACTTTTTATAATAAAGGAGATCATACCAACGTGTCGTTCTTTCACTTCATTTTTTCATTTAAATCTGCAGTTTTGTGATCTCATTTCATCACTAGAGACCTCTTCATCAACTGCTGCCAGGGATGTTGTGGATGTAGTGCATTCTACCAGGCACCCTCTTTATGAATGCTGAGGTTGATCTCAATACCAATCACAAGCATTATTATAATAATCAAGCTAATTCATGCCTCTTTGTACATGATGCCAGTGTTTCCTGGAGGAGAGACACCCAGATGTGGCATTTTTGCTCCAAGTGTACATACATATTTAAATGGAGATAGACAATTAAATGAGTGATGACTGGAACTTACAACCTGCTTCATGCTTCATCCGCAGGAAAACTGCTCCTGGGCATTTCCACTCAGATGTTCTATTGATGTTTCAAGGTAGTGTCTAAGATACAATTTTCTCCCCAAATATACTTCTTACTCAGTCTTCCCCATTTCTTTTTCTTTATTTTTTAAAATAATTTTATTTATTTATTCTACTTAGGTATACATGATAGCAGAATGCATTTTGATTCATTATACACAGATGGAGCACAACTTTTCATTTCTCTGGTTGTACGTGATATAGAATCACAACATACATGCAGTCATACATGAAGTTAGGTCTATGATGTCCATCATATTCCACCATCTTTACTGTCCCCATGCCCCTTCCCTGCTCTCACCCCTGTGACCAAAGTTCCTCCATTGTTCCTGTGTCCCATTTCTTAAAATGGGGTCACTATCCCCTCAGTTCTTAAGTCCTAAAGCACAAGTCATCTGTATTTTTTGCCTTCAACACACTCACCCATTTACAAGAGTTGGTTCTACATTCGAAGTGTAACCAGAACCCATTCATTTTCTTCAGTTTCCACATTGCTTCCTCAAGTATCATCCTCTGTCACCTAGTCTACAGCAAAAACTTTATAACAATTCTTCCAGCTTCTATTCCACTGCTACCCACCCCTCCATGAAAGTGCTTTCTCTGTGCTGTTAAGCAAGGTAAGGTTTTAAAAATATAATTTTAATCATATTATTCATATGCTTTAAATTCTTCAGTGATTTCCCATTTCAGTAAAAATAAAATAGACATTCCTTTCATGGATTTGCAGATCCCACATATGACCTTCCCAGCTCTCCAAGCTCTGTAGCCTCACTTGAGTCTGCTTGTTTATTATATCATGGGCATTCCTCTTCCAATTCAATTGTCTGTGATTTCAACTCCATTCCTATTTTAAAACCCACACATTTCTTATTCCCTGGCCTGGGAAGCTCTTTTCCTTATCTGCTCATGACAGGCTTCTTTTTATCCTTTCATTTTTAGTTTAATGTCTTCTCTTTGGAGATGCTTTCTCTTACCTATCACTTTCTTTCACCTGTCTATCTCTATGAAGTAACTGTCTCTCTTTGGCCCAGTTATTCTCTATCATATGGGTCTATTGATTTCTTTTATAGCTCTTTTCAAAATCCAAAATTATCTTGTTTAATTGTTTGCTTACTTGTTTATTATTGTTCTCCTTCACAGGTAAGTTCTGTCAAGCCACGAACCCTATCTATCTTTTTCTGGCATACGGTAGAAGCTCAACAAATAGATACTGACTGAGTGAAGGAAGTCTTTCCCACAGAATAACACCTGCTTTGGGAAGGCCCAGAGCACCGGGAGAGACAAGGACAAGAGAAGATGAAGGGCGAATGAGTAAGGAGAGCTTAGTGGCAGATAATGAGGAAGAAAGGCAGGAAAGAAAGTCCTTGTCAGGTTGCAGAAGTTCTGCAATGAGTTCACCTTTTGGGTCCTCTGGCTCTCTTGCTTAGTTCTCTACTACTACATCATACTGCATTATGACCAGCAAGAAGCTCATGCCCGAGGGACGGCTCTATGCACCCTCAGACCTGAAATTTGATCTAGAATTCCTCTCTCCCTTGCTCCCCCCCTCCCTTCTTTCTCTCTTTCTTCCCAGGGCCTTGAACATGCTAGGCAAGTGTTCTACCACTGAGCTACCTCCCTAGCCCTAGAGTTTCATATTTTGAAAGCCATCCTTGGTACCTCTACTGTACATTTTACTTTCAAGAAGGCTCAGTATCACAAGGTATTTTTTCTAGAGTTGTCATGATTTGACTTACTTGATCATTTTGAGTTGGTAGAACTTAACAGAGAGGCATTTCCATAATTTATGGTCCATTATTCATTTTCTTTAAATCAGCAACAGTACATATGTCCCTAACAATTAAAAAAAAAATTCACAGTATCTATAGGACCATTAAGGCATGTGGTAATCTCATTGTCTTAGCATAATAAGCTACTTCTTTTTGCTTAAGGGATATTCACATTCTCTTCAATTGAAGGTATTTTTAGGTGTTCTGAAGTATGTAATTTCCTCTATTAAAAAAAAACTAATAATTTTAGGTGTATGTTTCTTTGTTATATTGAAAAACAAATGACATGTAAAGATGAAGGAACGCTTTATTTACAACACTAGCGTCTCACTAATACTGGCGCTGAGGCCTGAGTTTCAGTATCTGTCTATTGTCATGAACATCAGAAATGTGGTGGGAAGAGCAGGGATTCCCCCTCAGACTGAGGCCTGGGCCTGGATGCCAAGCCTCAAGGGGGCCTCCAAATCACCCCACTGCCCACTCTGCATTGGAGTGAACAAGAATTGCTGGAACAAACTTAAAATGGAAGTTTTTAAGAAGTGATTTTTAAAACTCCTTTTTCAAGAGCCCTTAGCTACATCTGATGGACCTATCTCCATTAGGTAAATGAATGAGGTTAATACAGGAAGTCTCTTCATAAAAGAGACTTCATTTTAATATTCATTTTAATATTGTTATATGAACAAATTTAAGCAAAACACAAATTAAAACATCACTGTAATCACTGGAAATCCTCAAACTACAAGAGCATATAAACTTTCTGAACTTTCTGTTCTTCATTGTTAATGCGTCACCTTGGATTAAAGGAGCTCGAAGTGGTTGTAATTGAGATGTTATTTGGTTCTTATTTTAGCCTTAAGTTAGCATATTAATAAAACAGCATATGAGTACCCTGCTGAGTAAATCGTGAGCTAAATTTTTAGAATGGGCTTGTAGCCTAGTAACAACAGACTTATTGGAATATCACTGAATTTTCTCTCTCATCTAGGCCCTTCATAATTATTTTTTCTTCCTTCTGTTGTATGGAACAATCTTAAATGTATTTTTTTGTTTGTTTTTTAAATTTATTCTAATTAGGTATACATGACAACAGAATGCATTTTGATTCATTGTACACAGTGGAGCACAACTTTTCATTACTCTGGTTGTACACAATATAGAGTTACACCATATGGCCAGACATACATGTACCTAGGATATTTTTGTCCATCTCATTCCACCATCTTTCCTGCCCCCATGTCCTATCCCTTCTTTTCCCTCCCCTTTGACCAAAGTTTCTCCATTCTTCCCATGCCCTTCCCCCATTATGGATCAGCATCCACTTATCAGACAGAACATTCGATCTGTGGTTTTTTGGGATTGGCTTAGTTTGCTTAGCATGATGTTCTTCAACTCCATCCATTAAATGTATTCTTAAAACTGTAACATTTGGAGAATTGATTAGGATTGGAAGAGAGAAAAAAGTAAGTGAAGGAGGGGAAAAAAAGAAAGGAAGGGCACAAAAAGGAGAAGAAAAGAGAAATTATGAAAGAACAAAGAAATAAAAGAAAGATCAATGATTTTTTTTTCACTTTAATAGTCTAACATGCCTCTTGAATCACAGCAACATTAGAAAGAATAGTGGGGCTTCTTTTGTAACAATCAATTTGATCTTATTAGTTTACTTTTAACAAAACTTTATATTTTAAAATAGTTACAGATTCATGCATAGTTGCAAGGAGAGTACAGCTAGGTCTCGTGTGCCCTTCCCTCAGTTTCCCCCATTGGCATCATCCTACTGAATGGTAGTACAAAATAAAAGCCAGAAAATTGGCACTGGTACGGTGTGTGTCTATACTTCTGTGCATTTTGCACATGTACGGCTTGATAAAACCACTGCCATCAAGACACACACCTTCACCACAGTGACCCCCCTATCTCTGCCTCTATCTTCACACCTCCCCCTTCTTCCCCTCTCTCCATCCTTAACCCCAGAAGCCTCTAATCTATTCTGCTTTTGTAATTCTGTCATTTCAATAATGTTATAGGAATGGTATCATATAGGATACAGTATTTTGAGATTGGCTAATCCCACTCCATGATTTCTTTGAGACCCATCTTTCATACTATGTATATTAGATAATTTAGCCATTTTTATTGTTGAATATCATTTCAAGCATTGTGTTTAGATAAGTTAGTGAATGCTAAAATGATCTTTATTCAATAAGGTATGATGTATATAATTGTATTGCGACCTGAGAAAATTAGTCATCCTGCATGACAGCATCAATTTCTTATCTTTGGACCTCTGTTCTTTGCATGTGCTGGGGGCTCCCCTACAAGTGCTCGTCTCGCTAGGACCCCGTTTGGTTCTCACCTGCATAGAATTCCTCACTGACCCTTGTACTTGGTGTATTCCTCTCTGAAGTCTTAGCAAGGGAGTCACCTCAGGCTTGTCGTCCTCTCTTCTGTTGTCTTAAATAGCCATATGTTACCATTCTTTTTTCCAACAGATGGGGTACCTCTTGAGGTATGGGACATCTCACAATTTTTGACAATAAATGGCTCATTCTCGATAAGTTTGATGTGTTGACTTTGAGTTTAAATAATTTGGCTTTCCAGTTCTGAATTTGTTGGCATTCACAAATCATATAGGGAGGCTTCAAAAAGCATTCTGATGCTAGGCCTCACCCTCAGAGATTTCAGCTTAATTAATTTGAGGTGCAGCCAGAATCCTGGAATTTCAGAAGTCTCCCAGATGATTCTAATGTGCAGTCAAGATCTAGAACCACTGCTCTGGCCAAGATCAAAATTGACTGTATTTGTTGGATTTAATCTATATTGGAGACATCAGATGAGGTTGCTTTATTTTTTTACTAACTGCCCATGAAGTTTTTTTTCACAAAAAATTTGCATTTTGATGCTTAGATCCTCTGATTGTTAACAGAAACATTTTATATAGGATCAGAACATGATTTCCTGAATTTTATCTGTCACTTTGGTTCTTTAGAACACATTGTGCAAATAGGAAAAGTGTATTCTCTACTCTCCATAAAATTTAAATCAATTCAAAACACATTTCTGAGGCTCCTAATGTAGCCATTAACCAGTGGTTCTCAACCTTGGCTGCACATTAGAGGTAGCTGGGGAGTTTTAAAAATCCCAATGCCTGGGCTGCACCCCACACCTATCAAATGAAATTATCTGAGGATGAGATCTAGGCATCAGCACTTGGTAAAATTCTCTGGGGAATTCCAGTATGTGGCCAGGGCTGGAGAACTATTGTCCTAAAAAGTACATTCCAGATGTGTCTGCATAAACACATGCATTAATATTTTTGTTTACATAAACTGTTATATTAATTGGGTGAAGAATCATGGCTTATTTTAATCTCATGCTTTAAAGAAAAAACTTAGTTCTTATAAAAGTACACAGGGCATTCTACCAATGACAAAAAAGCCTCCATGTCCACTAGGTCACTTGTTTCTTAAAAAAATGTAACAAAATCCAAGATTCCCTTGACAATTCCCTAGGACAAACTGATGCTGGAGTCCAACATAACACCTCTCAATTGGTCTAATGCAGTTTTTTCCCCAAAGTTGGAACTGGTTGCTATTTTCTAGTGGACAGCCAAATAAAGTAGTTGGCTCTTGATTAGGTGCCATATTATTACCAAGGGAGAAAAAGTCATATTATATTTTTAAAGCATTCTCAGTGGTAAGATGCCCATACTGTGAGAGTCACCTGAGAACCAAGCCAACAGAGGAAACAGGTTCTGTATTTATTCTTGGGTGTACACTCACAGGGGCAAATGGTGGATAGAACCATTTGCATTATTTAGTTATTTCTCTCTCTCTCTCTCTTTTTTCTTTTGGTACAAGGGATTGAACTCAGGGGCACTCGACCACTGAACTACATCCCAGCCCTGTTTTTTTTTTTTTTTTGTATTTTATTTAGACACCTCACTGAGTTGCTTAGTGCCTCACCATTGCTGAGGCTGGCTTTGAACTCATGATCCTCCTGTCTCAGCCTCCCGAGCTGCTGGGATTACAGGTGTGCACCACCGCGTAATTATCTTGCTTAGTTACTTATCTTGCTTGTGGTTCTTGTTTGCTGTTTCTCTCTCTCTCTCTCTCTCTCTGAAAGCAAAAGCGATTGAATTTGAAAAAAAATTAATGCATGATGTTACTCTTTCATATAATTAAATTTTCCATTGGCATCTGAACAGTCCCATTCACCAATATAGCATTGGAGATATTGTTGGTGGAAAGAAGAATTTGGAGGGGTTTAGGGCCATGGAGATCATGACATAGACCTATTCTGAGTTCCTACGACTTGGAACTGGAAAAAGGGGGTGGGATTTGCAGATATAGTCTCAATATATATAAGACTTGTCTTATAGTTCAAGTCTTTCAGAAGCAAAAGGGTGATCTTCCAAATACTTTGAGTATTCAAGTAAAGAATTAGCTGACTAGAATGTGAGAAGGACATTAAAGTGCTGAGCAGAGGATGTAAGAGTGTTTGGGATCCCTTTTAAACTAAAACTCTGTTATAATATTTTTGCTCTTCCATTTCCTTCAAGACTTGGTTCTTGCCTTTTAAGAAATTAAAGTTACCATAAGTAGAAAATATGTATAATTATCTGATATCTCATTTTCTTGGTAACATTATTTGCTCAACCTAGAAATTCTAAAACACTACAGTAATCTTTATTCTTGTGTAAGATACAATGCCTTGTTAAAGGACAGCTTTGCTTTGGAATGGGATTTAATACCAGACATTTCTCTGTGGGCCTGACCAATGAGACCTTGTGTGAATTCCACTAACATCCTTTGTTGTATAGTTTAAATTTTAGCTTGTGAGAAGTAAAGAAAAGTGTTACAGAGAGGCTACTGGGGTTGTCTCCATTTCTTTCCCTTAAAGTAGGTGTCACAACGTTTTCCAATCACTGAGTTTTGTGTTTAAGAAACCATGAAGGAGAAACCTTCTCCAGAGCCCTTCTGGTGCTGGCTGCGGTCCATGTCTGTCAGGGTCCTGCCGTGTGTAAATCATGCACCCAAATACATCCAGAGAAAGCCCATCCATCACATGTCAGCAGTGATGTGGGCTGCGTTATCTGTAAATCTGGAGAAAATAATGTATTTGTGCTGCGGGGTGACATCCCATAATGAGATTGTGATATTCCATAGCATGTGATTTGCTATTTGTGACAAAGATAAATTTCACAGTGAGCACAGCTGCTCAGAGGCTGCTGGGCCTGGTGGACATGTGGAAGGTAAATGCCCCCTTTCAGGCTGGCCAGCCATAACTCTTCCCTACTGAAAATAATTTCTCAGGACTGCCAAGAACAAGTTGCCAAATTGAATTTTCTCTAAAGGGTAGCTGAGTGTTTAAGCAAAACAAAATCTCTAAAGGAAAAAAAATGTATAGAAGACATTCATCAATATTCCTTGATTGTATTTATTGTTTATGGTAACTGAACCTAATAGTCCACAACTGAAGTTCTGTGACAGCCTCCTGTGCCCTCAGTACATGCAATCGATGCGAAGTAAAAACTGCCTTTATGTTCAAAATAAATTACCTAAGTTGTTTAGATTCTTACTCCCAGACTCATATATGGAACCATTTTATACATTCATCATTTTTAAGGGTCCTAAGTTGTACTGAGTCCTTGCCACAAAAAGTATTGTCCCCAGACCAGCAATTTTGTTATTACCCAGGAGCTTGGCAATACAGATTCTTGCGTATCATCCCAGGCCTACTAAATAAGAATCTGCATTTTAACAAGATCACCGGGTGGGTCTTGTACACATTAACATTTTAGGAACACTGTACAAAATGATGTTTGAGACATTCTAATATGTGTATCAGCACCAATAGTAGTAATACTGGTAATATAATATAAATAATCTCAAGTATATGTGTGTGCATACTTTTTTTTTTTGCATTTTACAAAGCATTTTCAGAATTATTAGCGAATATGAGCTTTCCCATAACCTCATAAGGTAGATAGTGCTATTGTCTTCATTTTCAAGTTGAGACAAATGAAGCTCATGGTGACTGATTGTTTTGCTAAAGGTATGCCAGTAAATTAGGAGTCTAAAAACAAACTCAGGCCTTTTCTCCACCAGTCTATATTCTTTTCTCATCATTGGGAAAACATGTACTATAAGCTTGTTTGCTTTTGTCCCGTAAAGCAACAAGAATTCTATGAAACTACTCATACCCTCTCAAGTATCCCTAAGATAAATGAAACTAGTACCAATAAATGACTGACTAAACCTTGGGTTACTATATATGGCTGAGTCTGTGCAGAACTTTATTAATGCAAAAAGGATCAAAACTGACTTTTAATTATGTTGGGCTTAGATGCTGATGTGTCTTGCGTCAGTCATTCTACACTATGTCTTGATTTAGAGTTGATCACACAGATGAGCATGGTGATACCAGATCTGTGTCAAACTATTAACTGTAAGGTTCCTTTAAGGACCCTACTACTCCTGTAAAAGGTTCCAGGCCAGCCACTGAAATATTGACCCATGTGCCAAGTTTTGGGCTTTATGGCAAGAGATGCCCCAAAGTGCTTCTGATGAGGCTGGATGATTAGGCACCAAGTGCCTAATCAATGTATATTGAAGCCATTGCTCTAGAGGCCTTCATGCTTTAGCCCTGGTATTCACAGAAGGTCTTGTGACAGGGTGACACTAGGGGTCAAGGATGCTCGTGACACACAAGGTAAAGTTCTTTGTCTTCTCTTGGAATAGGGTACTTCTGAGGACCCCGAGGTTGTTCAAAACCTCATGGTTTATAAATGCAGAGACAGTGGAATTGAGAGAACATGTTTCAGGGAAGGGATGTAAAGACAGGCTAAGTTTTAGTTATGCTAGTGTATAGACATATTCATAATATAAATTTTTTTAATGAGAGCTTAATGTGGAATTTTCAACAAAGGTGGCTTTGTCTCAAAGGGAATAAAATGAATGTATTAAGTATTATAAGCAGAAAACATAAGCTCACTGAGTTTCATTTAATATTCTCAATCAAAATCTTTGCAAATGAATCAAGTTATTCCTGTGACGGGATAATTGGCTCTTTTAGAAGAGATTTTAAAATTAAAAGGGAGCATTGGCAACACTGAATTTTTGCTTGAACACAATGGGTATTGCAGAATGAGTAAGAACAATAAACAAAAAATAGATGGATGCTACTTCAGAACCTAACCTGCGTTCTCATAGATGAGTGAGTCTTCCACTTAGATTTTGGAGATTCAATTCCCCCATGCATAATTCATATAAGATACTTCCTTAATTGTATACAATCTATGTGGGTTTCTCTGAGCACAAAGCATTCCCTTAGAATATCGAAACACTAATTCTTATGCTCCATTGGCTCACCATTTCTTTCCTGTAATTCTGAGATGATAAAAATCAAATTCTGACTGCATTTCTATCCCCTCCTTTCTTCATTCTCCAGAGGACTCATCATGCAAAAACTCACAGGTATACAACCTTTCTAGTTTATGGAATCGCATTTGTAATGATGTTATTTATGCCCACATCCCTGTTAAAATATTCACTGTGATTGATGGCTTTAGTCTCACCTGCAGCCACATTGGGAGGAAAGCCAGGGAATGATTTTCTCTTTGGCATTGGCTTGCCTTACATATTCTCATTTAAGAATTCCCATTTCTTTCACAGAGGAGAGAAAGGGCCCAATCTATAGCAAATCAGAGAGAAAGAGATGCTGTGGAAGTTTCTTTACAATGATTTCCCCTGACTAGTCCCCTGTGCATTAGAGGAGCGTCCCTGCTCAATGCAACGTGTGCTTGTCTAGTGCAGACTCTAAAACACCTGCGGTCCATTAACATTCTATTGTGGGGTAGCTCAGGGAAAGAGCTCAGTAAAGTTCATATTTATATAAAAACAGTGATGATTTACATGATAGAAAATGGAAAATATGATGCTTTTATATGGAAGAAGATCCAAAACTTCACAGTAGGTTTGGAACGGGGAGGTGAATTTTGTGTTTCCAATTTCTCTTCCTTTTTTGGTTTTACTGTTAAGATATTTCCATAAGTAAGGTATTATTATTAGCTCAACTCTGGAGATGAGAAAACTGAAGCTCCAAGAACTGGGTAACTTGTCCAAGGTCACTCAGCTAGTTACTGGCAGAATGGGGATTCAAACCCAGGACAGATGCTTTAAACTACTATACCCTAGCACTGCTTACATGGGGTGCTGGGAGAAACATCTGTAAATTATGAAGCATGGTGCAAAACTGTTACTGCTTCATGTTTATGCTCTTATTCCTTTCCCCATTGCTTTCCCTCTATTCTAGAATGTTCCCCACTGTCTTTGCCTGTTGAAAACCTCCCCCTTCTTCTAATGAAATCTTTGTGAAATTCCTCTTTCCCCCATTCTTCCCTCACTTTCCTCCTAGGTAAAGATACATCTCATGAGTGATGCACAAATATATATTGCTCAATGAAATTCTAAGAGCACAGAAAAGGCCAGCCCCAGCCCCTTTTGTTAAGGTGACCACATTTTTTTTTTCGCTAAGCATTTGCTTACATACATGTACATAGAAATACATGATTTTGTTTTTTTTAAATGGATAATTTCCTTTCATATAATTCTGCAGTTCTTTTTTTCTTGAAAATCTTTGCAGTCAGCACTCACTAAGCTGCCCTGTTCCTTTAACTGTCACCCAGCACTGCTTATTTATAATGAGTCTTCCCTGCCAGAAATACTGCTTATCTTTCCATTTACTCAGGTCTTTGTGTATGTGTTCTAGTAAGTCATATGATTGTTGCATTCCTAGAAAAATTTTAGTTTTGGCTGCTATTGTGATTTTGGTTTTCTATTTTTGAATTGGTCTTGTTAATGTTTGGGAAAGATTGATCTTGAATCTAGACACGCTGCTGATATCATAATCTTCATGATTAAAAAAACTGAATTCCAAAGATTTTCTAGATAGATGAGCATATTATCTACAAATAAGAGATTTTTTCACTTATTTTCATATACCTAATAGATTTGTGTGTTTCTTTATTTTGTCTTGGTATTGGGTAAGATCTCCAGTGTGACAACTGAGAGTGGTAACTGTGGGGCATCTTCAGCTTGTCTGTGTTTAACTGGGTGTGTTGCTAATGTCATCATGTTTTTGTTTTTTTTTAATATTTTGTTTTTTTGTTGTAGATGAACACAATATCTTTATTTATTTTATGTGGTGCTGAGGATCGAACCCAGTGCCTCACGTATGCGAGGCAAGCGCTCAACCGCTGAGCCATAGCCTCAGCCCCTAATGTCATCGTGTTTGTTTGGGGTTCCTGGCATATGACCTCCCTCTGAATTGAGAAGCTTTGGGGGGCAGTATTTTATGATGGCTTTTTAATCATGAGTAGCTGTTAAATTTTACTGAATGCTCTATTTGTCCTGTGCTATTTTTCTGGATTGATTGAGATTAACTCAAGGTTTAATTTACCTCCTCTGTTGATGTAGGGAGTTTCACAGATGGGGTTTCTGCTCATGCCATTTTCCACTCCTGTTCACTTATCCATGTTAATCTTTTACAAAGTTGCTTGTTTGCCTGCCTGCTACTCTCCTCTTCCCTACACAAAACATGAAAAAGTCCTTAAAATCCATATGACTTACATATTGCAGATACCCAGCTAATTTTGAATGATACATGTGTCTAAAAAGCCACTCTATTATGTCATCTGAGGAAAACCAGTCATTGAGTGAGTTAATATTTCTAAATTTTATTAATTTTCATTTCTTTTCTTTCTCTCCTTTATTTTTTATTTACTTACTTATTTTTGAGATGAGGTCTCCCTATGTTGCCCAAACTAGGCTCAAACAAGCCTCCTACCTCAGCTTCCTGAGCTGGAATATGTGAGCCTGTGCCACTGTCCTTAGCATTCTTTTTTTTTTTGGTGGGGGGTGGGTGCTAGAGATTGACTCAGGGGCACTAGACCACTGAGCCAAATCCCCAGCCCTATTTTGTATTTTATTTATAGACAGGGTCTCACTGAGTTGCTAAGTGCCTCCTTTTTGCTGAGACTGGCTTTGAACTTGAGTTCCTCCTGCCTTAGCCTCCCGAACCACTGGGATTACAGCTGTGCTCCACCATGCCCAGCTTGTCCTCATCATTCTTAAGTTTTAAATATGCATGAACTATAGCTCTGGCTTGAGGACTCACTTCTAGTTAAGACCAGAGGTAGGTCTCATAGTTAAGTTCTATTACTCTAAGGAAAATACTCTTTTGGATGACCCATGAATGGTATTACTTGAGCTTGGTGGCATTCGTCACTGATATCAATATGTATATTTTCCATATTTGTTGGAAAAACTGAGCCTCTTAGAAATAGCATTTTCATTACTGGAGCAATGGTGGGCAATGGTGCTTCTTAACTGGATGGGGAATGGGTTCATCTGGAAGTGGTTTTCATGTCACATCCCTTTAGTGATCAATGTCTAATCAATTCAATTCTGACATAAAGGCATGCAGCAATAACGACTGCAATAGAAATCTCTTAACACTCTTTGCTGGGAACTAATATTGAATCTGGATTAGCTACCAGAACCCAAATCACAGGTTGAAGCTGGCAGGGCTTAGAACTAATCTAGGACATCTGAATAACCCTTGGATCGCTTGAGCAAAATGAGATTCACAAAAGAAATGACCTTCACAGATTAAGTTGTGTGTTACGAAGCACTTTAGGAGTGCTAGACCTCCTTTTATTAATATGGTCAAATTATTTGTTTACTGTCACAGACAGAACAGCCTGACTAGATGAATATTTGCTCCTTATTCTGAGACAGTTGGGTACTTTACCTGTTGGACAAAAATTAGATTTTAAAACAAATTTAGAAATGAAAATGGTGGCAGTGATGATTATGTTTCATGGAATGCAGGGGAATCTTTATGGGCTTAGATACTTCCCTGATTCCTGTCAGGGAAGCATCATGAGCACCGAGATTGAACCCCAAGTGGAGTCCTGGTCTCTTTCCTAATAAAACCAATCTGATGTACTGTCACTTAAGGATTCACAAGCACAGACACTCACTGTCAGGCAAATAATTAATTCCTAAAATTAAACAAAAGAACTCCTTTCATTGTCTCAACTTTGTATAAAATGAAATGACGAGCATCAGTTAGATTGTACTTCACAGCTGACTTGGGTTTCGTTGCAGCACCAGCAATATTGTATTATTGTCACTGTCAAGATGCAAAGCAAAACCAAGTCCAGGGGTCACTTTGGTTATCAAATAGAATATTGGAAAGCAATTTTAAAAAGAAAGTTCAAGCTGTTGCTAGGTTTGATGTATATTAAATCTCTGCATTATCAATAAAATGGCTTGCCCATTTAGCTTGGCTAGATACCCCACAGAGACATTTAGATACATATAGTCTGTGCTCTGAAGAATTAGTTTTGCAATGTGTTCCGATGACCATCATTATTATAAGGCATTATGATTTAATTATGAAGGGTACCCCAAAAGCTCATGTGCAAGACAATGCAAGAAAGATAAGAGGTGAAATGATTGAGTCATGGGAACTTTAACTCAATTAGTGCATTAATTTTATTATAAATCTTAACTGGGTGGTAACTGTTGTCAGGTAGGGTGTGGCTGCAGGAGGTGGGTCACTGGGGGACATGCCTTTGGGGTACATATTTTGCCGTCGTGAGTGGAGCTTTCTTTGCTTCTTGGCTGTCACGTCCTGGGCTGCTTTCCTCCACCACACTCTTCCACCATGATGTTCTGTTTCACCTGGGACCCAGAGCAAAGGAGCTGGCTGGCTGTGGGTTGAGACCTCTGAAACTGTGGGCCCCAAATAAACTTTTCTTTCTCTAAAATTGTTTTTGTCAGGTCTTTTGGTCACAGCAGTGAAAAATAATGTATTTTAACAAACTCAACATTTTAAGAATATCTGTGCATGTTCATAAATAGCACTTTGGGAATGGTGGTGTGTAGGGGGTATTGGTTCTGTTTTGGGGGTTTGCAAGGTGATAAGGTTGTGACACATCACAATTAAATTTTCATGTGAAATTGTAGGTAGGCTGCATTTCCTCCGATAGGCCCTGTCACCTTTCTCTCACTGACCATTTTCTGCACTTGTTAGGCTCCGACATTCAGCCAGCGGTAATTTTGTTCATGTTGATGTGCCTGGTTTTGTGTCTGTTTTTAAGGCCTTTTGTGCATGGTCTTTTCAACAGGACTGATTGTGAGATTCCAAATGATATGACCATGGTGACATTTTATGCACATCATCTCTGCAGCTAGAAAGTGTGACACTCATGTATTTGAGGATGGTGATGTGGATTCACATATAGGAGACACAGAGAAAGTCAGATCCACACAACAATTGAACCCTGGCTTCAGTTCCTTGCTTAAGACCTTTGCATAAATTCTTGCTTCAAACACTAGGTAGAATAAAGTCATCTTAAAGCCACAAGCTAATGTGAAGCTGAAGGAGTTGTAGCTGCTGCAGGGATGGGGCCAGAGAGGCAATGATTTCTCCTTCATTGAGCTTCTAAGAGTTTGCTCTCTGTAACTTGTCTATGTATCAATTGCCCCATAATTTAAAACAAAATGAAACAAAACAAAACAAAAAAAAAAAAAAAAAGGGAAATAAGAATCTTCAACTCATATACCTTTCCGCAAGTTCTTCTTAGTTATCTCAAGTGACCAGAAAATATCCACAAGTGTTAATAAAGGACACCCCTAACAAACAAAATGCTGCCACCTTCTGGTAAGGCAGCATGGAATATTTTCTCCCCCTGCTATTGTCCCGGCACCCAATCACTCACACACATGCAATAATTGTTCAAATAAGAATAATATTTGTGTTACTCATTATAGCTAGCAGCTACTTTCTCATTCAATGCTCATAAGAACCTCACAAGGTAGCATCAATTGCCTACATTAGACAGAAAAAGAAACTGAGATACAGATAAGGTATGTAACTTTCAGAAGATCACACAGTGATTGACAGATGTCAATCACTTAACCCAAGTGAAGATGCACTATGCTTTAGCAAAGATGAAGGATGAATCATTATTCCATGCATGAACAGGTATTAAACATGCCTGCCATGAACTAAGCATGAATGTGTGTGGTCTTTTCTCTGATCATGTATCACAACTTTTTAGTGAGTTACTGATGTATAACTCTGCAAAGTGCAGCAGTGTCTTCTTAACTAATTTCTAAGAGATGTGGGAAGGAGCAAATCTTTGTTGTCCATCACCCTTGTGGTAGATTTTCTTCTATTCTTTCTACTCTTACAATTTTCTTGGTAATCTCAAAATGCAAATTGAGTAAAAAACTTTTGGTGGCTTCTCCATAATCCAAAAACCATACTGCCTCCCACTCCCTGTTTATCTCTAGTCACACCCCCCATCACCCTACCTCACTTGTGATGCCTGGAAATTCCTTTTCAGATGTTGGGTACTATTAGCAGCTTTCCTATTGGACTGTGCTTAGAAATCCCCTATATATCCTTTGTTTTGGTCAGCATTTTTGCTGCTGTGGCCAAAAGTCCTGACAAGAATAATGTAGAGGAAGAAAAGTTTATTTGGTGCTCATGGTTTCAGAGGTCTCAGTCCATAGATGGTCAACTCTATTGTTTTGGACCTGAGGTGAGGTAGCACATCGTGGTGGAAGGGTGTGGAGGAAGAAAGTGGCTCTGGACATGGAACTAGTAAGCAGAGAGTGACTTCTCTTGCCAAGGACAGAATATATACTTTATAGGCACGTCCTGCAGTGACCTATTTTCTCCAGCCATACGCTACCTCTCTACGGTTACCACCCAGTTAATCCCTATCAGGGGATTAACGTAGCTATTAGGTTAAAGTTCTCATCACCCAGTCATTTCAACTCTAAAGTTTCTTGCATTGTGTCATACATGAGGTTTTGGGGGACACTTAATATCTAAACCATAACACCCTTTAATACCACTTCCTTTATTAATACTTTCTTGATCTCAGTGAACATTCTCACTTTCTCAGTGTGAGGGGCTTATATCCTTCAATTTTTATAACAGTGAATTGTTTATTTAATGCCTTTAAGTGTCCTTGTATGTTGGTAAATCATTGTTTTTCTCTCTATGAGTTTCTCTCACTCACTTGTTCACCTACAGGTTAGAAACTCATCCTTGAGAACTTCTGCAAGGCTTTGCATAGATGCTCAGTAAATATTTGATTTTAATTGAATGGTTTCACTTAAAGAAAAGCCCATGGAACAGTATCTGCTTATAAGAGCCAGAGAAAATGTTTACAAAATATGGGGATAAATATAAATATGGAGGTCATATGACCTTGGTCATGGCTTATAAAGTCAAGAGGAGAGAAGCAAAGGAAGGAATCTCTCCTTCTGTCCTATGTTTGTTATTCTCTCTGCAGAAAAAAATAATCTTGAAAATCTTTAAAATGGTATTTCTTATGTCGGTCTCTTTGTGAACCAGATTGTCAAATTCCTGCTACCAGAAGCATTCATATAAGGGCTCCCTGTTTGATGCATGGTATTTACAATCAGAATATTGATTTCCAAGGAGGCTTTTCTGGTTCTGTGCCTAAACAATATTGGCCACAAAGTAACTCATGTAAGTATTCTAGCCTTGTTCTATCCTTGTGATGAACTGTCTCTCTACAAATAACTTTAAACTCATAAAAGTTGCAAAAATAGTATGAAAAATTCCCATAAATTTGTACTATAGTCTTTCAGGAGAGCATTTTTTACTCAAAATTATTTAGCAATATTAAAAGCATTATTTGTTGCAGCAAAAGTTAGGAATGACCTAAGTATTACATATAAAAGAGGATCAGGTACATAATTATATAAAAATGATAGAATTTGTAGCCATTAAAAAGCAAATTCTTTAGGGCTGGGGCTGGAGTTCAGTGGTAGAGTACTTACCTCACACATGCGAGGCACTAGGTTTGATCCTCAGCACCATATAAAAATAAATAAATTAAGATATTGTGTCCATCTACAACTAAAAAGAATTTTTTTAAAAAAGCAAATTCTTTAGACATATTTAAAGGGAGATGTTCGGTGTACTTTATTGCTGAGGCTGCCATGACAAAATGCCACAGATTAGCTAGTTTAAACATCAGAAATTTATTTCTCACAGTTCTGGAGGCTGAAAGTCCAAGGCCAAGGTGTTGGCAGGGTGCTTTCTCCTGAAGCATCTCTCCCTGGTTTGTGAATGGCCTCCTTTTTGCTGTGTCCTTACCTGTCCTTTCCTCTGTGCTACATCCCTATGTCTCTCCCTTTTTTATAAGAACATACTGGATTAAGGCCCCACCCTCATGACCTCATCATCTCCAAATGGACAATCTCCAAATACAGTCACATTGGCAGTTAAGGCTTCCACATATATGAATTTTGGGGATGGATATAATTGAGTCCATAACACTCAAGGTATCTTAAGTGAAAAAAGTACCTCATAAGACCACACTTACAGCATAACTTCATATTTTTAAATACATACACATACACGCAGAGTAAACATAGTGCAGAAGCTTGCACATGTATTTGATCTCTGCAACTCTGCTGTGAGTTAGGAACAAAAGAAAAACATTTTTCAATGTATAGAGAACAAAACTGAGGCTTAGAGGAGCTTAGTCATATGGCAAATAGGTCTTCTGATTATTAATCCAATGATCTTTTCATTATGCCTTAATTTTCCAAAATATCTTCCTTCAATAAACAAAGAAAAGTCTAAGGATGCTCTGTAATTGTCCTTACCAATTTATTAATGATACTTATGAAAGTAGAAGAAATAATGTTACTATCAGCAACAGCAACAGCAGAGTTGTCCGGTGCTTCACAGAGATCACTTAAACTTTGTCTCCTGTGGAGAAATTTGGAATATGAATAAATACGAATAAACAGTAACCTGAGCTGCAAATTATCAGTGAGCCTTTCCATTCTGCATTATGTTCTCATTATTGTTGACATGTATGAAGACAGAGCATAATTTTGAGACAAGCCATACTCCAAGGGGTATTTCAGTAGATGTGAATACTTGCAGTGCATGTATGAACCAATCCTCTAGTGGGGGATTCCTCATATGGAAGGGTAAAGGGGGAATTGGGGAGACTAGAAACTATTACAAGAGTTCTAGAGATCTGTAGGTATGTGCTTTTACCATTTCATGATATTAAAAAAAAAAAGTGTGGCTTTAGCGATGTGCCTGGGGAGATGGGAAGGGAAGGAGAACATAGTTTTGATTATAAGGTGTCTTTTAGTTGAAAAAGTTGGGGATTATTGCTCCAGATCAATAATCTTAAAAAATATCATTTATGATATATCCTTTTCCATCCTCTGTTTCTATGACAAAATCAGCCTTCACAAAAATCACTACACAAATGAGTGTTTTCAGAGGTGAATTCTATTTTATATTTATGAGTGCGCTGAATTTAACTCCAACACTGAGTGACTTCTCTCTGCAAGATATGCTATAACCTCTGTGGACATTAGTCTGGGGAAGTGGCAATGGTGGAGAATAAAGAACTCTGTTGCCGGGCACAGTGGCGCACACCTGTAATCCCAGGAGCTCACGAGGCTGAGACAGGAGGATTGCAAGTTCAAAGCCAGCCTCAGCAAAAGCAAGGCACTAAGCAACTCCGTGAGATCCTGCCTCTCAATAAAAATACAAAATAGGGTTGGGAATGTGGCTCAGTGGTCGAGTGGCCCTGATTTAAAAAAAAAAAAAAGAACTCTATTGATATGTCTCCAGACAATCTTCTTCAGTTCACAAGCAACGTTTGCTTGGCACCTATCATGGACCCTGGATTATACGTGGTGAAAGCTTTTTTTACCAGTGGCCTGAAGACAGAGCTGTGGGGCTAGATGTCATGTGTTCAGGGGTCAGTGTCCCCTTACTCCATGCTGACTAAGCTTCATCCAGACTTTGGTGGGGCTCCTGTAATTTGTGAAATGATAGACAACTATAGTAAAAGAAGTGAAAAAATGTATTCTGAGACTTTCAACAAAATTCTTTATCTTAATGCCAGTTGTCTCGAGGCAAGCAGCTGGGCATTCCTGTCCATGGAGGCTCCTGAACAGCTATCGGGCCTCATCTGGGTGAGAGGTGAAAGAGTGACCTCCGGGTTGAAGGCTCTGCCGTCTGCAGCAAATCCCCTGAGTTACCTCAGTTGTCCAGCGGCACAGGCTTTCTGCAAAGGAAGTGCTATTTTATAGCTGACCCTTTAACAAAAGGAAAATAACAACTGCTAGAAAATGCAGTAAGTAGTTGTCCTGAGATAATGCTGCCTGGAAAAATCCTATAGAGATTTTTTTTTTTTAACTTCAAAAGGAAAGCTAAACATCTGGAAAGTCCTCTGTATCGGAGATATTGCCTTGCATTGTGGAAGATTTCCTGGGTTCCTGAAGACACATACACACACACACACACACACACACACACACACAGAAGGCTACTATAAGCCACAAGTCCTGCACATTGTCTAGTTGCCTCCAACCAAAATTCTGCTTGAAGAGTCAATGTCCCTTCTGTATTTGAGTAAATTTAGATAAATCTATCACTGGGCTTCAGTAGGTTCTCATCTGTAAAAAGAGAAGATTTGGACTAGGTGGTAAATTGCTGATGTACCATCATTCTTCATTCTTGTACCCATACCAGACTCAATGAATTAGTTACAACATTTTCTACCAACTGTCACACCGTCTGAGAATTCTCACCAACCCTGGATCTGAATTCGCAATGTGAGGCCTAGTTGCTCTACTTGCAGTTCAGTGTTGCCTGTGATCCTTCTCATCAGCCATCTCAGCAGGCTTTGTGGCTTTGGTTTGTGGTAGCACCTCTGGCAAACATGGTACAACTGGCATCAGCAGGACATTAGTGCCAAGATTCTTTTTCAGAGGAAATCTCAGGTTTCAGAGTTGACACGTGTCACCCCTCTGAAGAGGCATGTACATCAAAACCAGAACCTGAACAGAATAATAGAAAGCTAATGCAAATGAAAAGAAAAATGTTTATAGCTGTATGCCCCAGTGAATTTCCAAAATACTGGGGAAGAAGGGAATTAGTGAGTGTGATAATAGGAAGAGGTAGAGTTAGAGCAGATTCTTTGTATTGTTAAATATTATTCTCCTTCCCTCTTAAATCTAGGCTGGTATATTCTGAAGCTCACATTTATACAACTATTTTTATAGTCCTTAACAAGAATCATAGACAAATTCTTAAAAATTTAAAAACTGGGGAAGACCACAGAGACCACATAGTCCATTGGGTCCCAAATGCTTCAACTTGGACCAGGTCCAGGCTTGCTTAAGACCACCTGAGAATTTTTTAGTAATCTGGTTCCTGGGTCCAGTTCCCAAAGATTCAAGAGGTTCGGTATGTTTTCAACACAATTTCTACGTGTTTGCCATAACTATCCAGTTTTGAAAAATCAATGATCAAATTCAACTTCCTTATTTTTAAGATGAGAAAAACAAGGTAAAATTAGAAAAAAATTTAAATAACATCACATATCAACTTCGGGACAGACATGGATGTAGAGTCTATGCTCTCTGACTGCCAGGCCCATGCCAAGGAACAGGATAGTTCTTACAGGGTTTCTTGAAACAAATGATCAGCTGTGTAAGTGTGCACCATATTTCAGTTCTACCAGCATGGCCAATATGGAACAGGACTCCCAAGAAGGCAGTGGAGATGTTTAAGCATAGGCCAAGTACTCTTTGCAAACAAATCTGTAGACAAATGCATCAGATGGGTAGTTAGACTTACTTTCTAGCTTTGTGTAAATCTCTTCATTGCCAACTTGTGTTGCAGAATAGGAACTGAGACTGTATCTCCTTAACAGAAGAGTTTAATCTCTTATCATGTTATAAAAGGGAAGCTGGGACAAGGATCAATGACCCATGGCAAGGATTTGTGCCTCTGGCCAACTGTTTCTCTTTGTTCTAATCCTTCACCCCTTGTGCTTCATAATTAGTGTATCATCCCTCTCACTGGGCTCTAGCCCAGTTACAACCCATGGTATGACCCACACGCTGCTGCCAGAAAGACCTTCCAACTACACCGATTCCATCGTGTCATTCTGCTGGGAAATCTTCAGTGACTCCCCATTAGACAGAAGTCTAACCAGCAGATTGGCAATGAAAACCTTTTAAGTGGAATTCTTACTCTCTCTCTTCAAATTTTCCTTTTGCTATGCTGAACATCAATCCTGTTTGAGTCTAAATAGTTTTCTCTGTTGTTTCTACTTTAATTCACATTGCAACATAGTTTTAAATTTTCCCATTCAAATGTTGTCCACCTTAAAATACCCAGCTTATGGTACTTAAATCATTAACAAATATTTATTGTGCATAAGAATTATGTATGAAACACTGTAGATTTTGAGGTGAATAGCTCAGATCTGTACCTTACAATCTGATGGGAAAGGCTGATAATAAATAATTAGTTCCCAGTGATGTGCAGAGTGTTTCCCCCAAACAGAATAAGTGCCATGAAAATATCTACCAGGGAAACGTCATTAGTTCATACCCTTTCTTAGGATAGTTGTGATCTCACTGGCTTCTAAACTCTTTTTGGCTTTTATGCTTACCTATTTTTGTAAGTAGACACACACCTTTTATTTAGTGATTTATTTGTGTTTATTTTGCTTCTTCTGATAGAGACCTCTCACAGGACAGTATTATTCCTTTTTTTTATAACTTAGTTAAATACTAATGTAGTCTAAATCACGAGGCTTAAAGATTTCTTGGTAAAGTCAGCATTTAATTATGTTTTACAATGTGAAGCTGTTCTCATTTCCATTGTTTTATTTGATTCTCCCAATAATTCTAGGAACTAAGTATTATACTCTTTGGTTTTCAGATAAGAAAACTGAAGCTCAGAATATTTCAGTGACTTCTCTAAGGCCAAACAGCTATTAATTTATGGAGTTTATGGAGTTTGAGCAAGAACCCAGAGCCTTTCATTCTTATTTAAACCTTATTCCATGGTAACATGACAGATGTTCATGTGAATGAATAAGTGAATGATTCTTTCACCATTTTTCTGCCCCTTTCCTTCCCTTTTTCTCTGTGCTACTTCTTTTCATCCACCTGCTTCATATTCTTCCTTTGCCTCTAACTGTGCATCCAGCTTGTCAGTGACAGCCCAGTTGTTTTTTAAGAAGGTTCAGGAACAAAGAGGTTGTTGACCCTCTCTTGTGTATATTCTGTATGAAGCTGTCTTAGGGCAGTTTTCCCAGAAGGACAATCTGAGACCAGTATGTGTGGGTACACAAGTTACAGGAAACTGCTCCCAGGAGAATCATGTGAGGTGGGGAGGGAAACAGGATGTGGAAGCAGAAGAAACCAAGAAAATTTCTGGTGAAACTTCGACTTTAGTCAGATTCTGCAGGATACACTGGGATATCAAATATGTATTAGATTGTACCTACCATAGGCAAAGAAAAATGGACTTTTATATTCCCACCTGTCATTGGCCAGAGGCCACCGAAGGAGGATGTGGACTTGAGAGATTAACCTTTCTGAAGGAGTGAGCAAGGCTTGTCTGAAAAGTCACAGGTGTGAGCCTTTAAAGGCAAAAGCATATCAGAGTCAAGAGAAGAGTGTGTTGAAATAGTAAACAACCACAACAAAACAAAAACCAAACAACAACAAAAACAAGAAAACTGAAGGAGTTTGGCAGAGCAACCATTATAGAAATTCTAAAAAGTGTGTGTGTGTGTGTGTGTGGTGTCAGCTTTTTTTGCTGCTATGTTCAAGGGACCTGACAAGAACAATCTTACTGGAGGAAAAGTTTATTTGGGGCTCATGGTTTCAGAGGTCTCAGTTCATGGATGGTGTACTCTACTCCTAAGGGCCTGAACTGAGGCAGAACATCATGGTGGAAAAATGTGGCAGAGGAAAGCAGGTCAGGACACCAAGAAGCAAAGAGAGCTCCACTCACCAGGGACAAAATATAAACCCCAAAAGCAAGCCCTCAAGGACCCACTCCCTCCAGCCACACTCTGCTAGCCTACAGTTACCACCACGTTTTCCCTACCAGGGGTTAATCACTGATTAGGTTAAGACTTTTATAACCCAATCATTCCACCTCTAAACTTTCTTGCATTGACTCACAGATGAGTTTTTCAGGAACACCTAATCTAAAATATAATATATATAGATATTTACATTTTAGAACATCATAAATCCCTTTAAGGGTCCAGAAACCTTAGAAAAATGCAAATGCTTACAGTGGCTCCCATTCAGAGGCCCCCAAACCACTCTATGTTTAAAAAGCAATTCTATAGGACAAATATTGAGCAGTGGTATAGCTGGGTCATAGGGTTGTTCCATTCCTGGTCTTTTGAGCAATCTCCATCCTGATTTCCATAGTGGTTGTAATAATTTACAATCCCACCAACAGTGTAATAGTGTTCCTTTTCTCTGTATCTTCACCAGCATATATAATTGTTTGTGGTCTTGATGACTGCCATTCTAACTGAAATGAGATGAAATCTCAGTGTAGTTTTGATCTGCATTTCCTTAATTGCTAATGATACATACATGCCCATGTTTATAGACCCACAATTCATAATAGCCAAAGTACGGAACCAGCCTAGTGTCAATCAATGGATGAAAGGATAAAGAAAACATGGTATATAAACACATTAAAGTTTTATTCAACATAAAGAAGCATAAAATTATGTCAGTTGCAGGAAAATGGATGAAATTTGAAAACATTAGTTTAAATGAAATAAGCCAAACTCAGAAGGTTAGGGATCATATGTTTTCTTCGATAGCTGGAAGCTAGAGAAGAAAATGGAAAAGGAAATTGGGGCAGATCTCATGAAAATCAAAGGGAGATCAGTAGAGTAGAGGAAAGGGACCAGGGGAGGGGGAAGGGAGAGAAAGGGGAAATACAGGAGAATGATAGTGGCCAAATTTTATCACATTGTGTGTATTTACAAATATGTAACAAAGACTCTCACAATTATGCACATCTATAGCAATGCACCAATAAAAATATGGGACAAAAAGTAACTTTAGCATATCTGTGAGTCCTGAGTGAGACTGTTCTACCTGAAGAATAACTTCCTAGGCCTTGCTTTCTAAGGCTCTAGTCACTGAGGGAAGGTCATATGGTGACCTCCATAATCTCTCATGTCTTCATTACTCTAGTAGGTACAGAGCAGGAGAAGGCATTTTTCCTATTGCCTGGTTTTAAAAGATGGATCAGCATTACCATGTGACCCAAGGAAAACCTGGGCCTGTTAGCTAGAATGACATGAAAATAATGAATAGTAACTTTCTTATGCTGAGAAGTATCCCTTGGGAGGGAAGGCAGACTGGAGACCTGGATAACATGGGTTGCTATTCTCCTTGGAAAGTAGGGAGTGAACTTAGAAAATCAAATCCAAGCCTGTGGGGTCTGTGGCACATCTTTGGCAGCTTTTCACCAGTCATTTCGATATGGCTCACTTATGGAATCCCCAGGCTCCACATCTATTTAATTAAAAGAAGAGGCAACTTTTTCTTCTTCATTGCAGAGAAGTCCACTGGGCCTTGTCTTGACAAGTCAGGCACAAAATGACAGATGGGGCTGAAGGCACATTCCCCTCCCCCCCACATCACAGACTTCTATTGTCCTCCCTCTGCAGGTAAGCAGGACAGGCTTTGTGACTAGGCTGCTACATGGAGGAAGTGGGGCTCCAACTAGTTAGAATTTTGATGGCATTAAAGAATAAACCTTTCTATTCTTATTTGAAATTCTGGAATTTTCTATTAGATTATTCTTCATTGTTTTAAGGTTTTATAAGCTCATATTGTTTCAGCTATCATAACAAACTATTGCTATTAAATATAATCTGGTTATAAGACAATGCAGAATATGGTTCTGTTTATGGAGAAATATGTAAGTAAGTATTCATATGCAGTATATGCATTAAAAATTTGGAAGTTTTCCATCTAGCAGTCGGTCTGCTAAAAGTGGTTACCCCTTGGGGAGGTGAGATCATATAGCAATTTTTACATTCTCTGCATGGTTTGGTTATTGAATATCAGTCGTGTAAAAATACAATGATATTTTCATTAGAAAGTGAATTTATTGTGAAATCAGTTTCAGAGGGAATTGTATCTTTATTTTTTGTACTTAAACAACTATTTTATATCATTTCTTTGCCTCTTTCAAATCTTCCACATATAACCATTATAATAATTATGGGGTATATATAATAATTCTTAGTTGATATTTTCACTTAATGTTATTTCATTTGCACTTTCCCAAGAACATAGTCTCCCTATATTTTTATTAGAGGATGTTTAATTGTCCATTGACTCATTGTCTATTTTTATGGCATAGTTTCCTTTGGAAATTATACAATAATTTTTGCTAATAAAATGCGCAAAGGGTAGGTAGCCAATGGGAGGTACAGTCTCAAGTTTCTAGCAAAATCTCTAACTTATTACCACTGTAAAACAAGTGGGAGGGTATGTGGAAAACTGCCCTTGCCTTCTTTCAAGCACATTGTCCTTGATTTCCAGTAGTATTTCATTTACTATAGCCAGTATTTCATTTACTGAACATCTACTATGTGCCATTAATTAATGTGTACTTCTGAAATTGTAGCACCATGGGAATTTTCCCTAGAAATCTCCTGGGTGGAGCCCCAAGAAGTAGCTTGAATGAAAGATCATATAGACCATGTAAGTGAAAGCAGAGGCAAGAGCAGTTTCCCAGAATGAGGATGACTGGGCATCAAGCATTGTCCTCTTATGATTATGAAGAGGTTCTTCCAGAACCAGGCCTTTGGGCATGTAGAAGGGCTTCCGTCTTTTCTCAGCACTGCAAAATAGTTTGCAGCTATTTCTCAGGAATATGCAACAGAACTTTTTCCTCCTTTGTATCACTTTTGCCTTGTCTCCTAATTCAATCAGAATCTGAACACACAGCCATAGAGTCCTGATCTTGTAAGTCTTTCCATTCAATTTATAAAAGACAGAGTCAAAAAAAGAATCTAATTTCCTCAAGGACACCCAGCATCCACCAGTCTTGTGAATGACGGAGGCTGGCAGAACCTCATAGAGTGTATCTCCAGTTTCACGTTTCTTTTTTTTTTTTTTTTTTTTTTTGGTACCGGGGATTGAATTCAGGGGCACTCGACCCCTGAACCACATCCCCAGCCCTATTTTGTGTTTTATGTAGAGACAGGGTCTCACTGAGTTGCTTAGCACCTCGCCATTGCTGAGGCTGGCTTTGAACTCGCGATTCTCCTGTCTCAGCCTCCCTAAGTGCTGGGATCACAAGCGTGAGCCACCGCGCCCGGCTCAGTTTCACATTTCTATAACAGGTTTTATCTGGCTTGTGTTCATAGAGATTTCATAGATATTCTCTGATGTCCCAGCTGGAAGTCAATTCTCTACTGTGCAAGATCCATCTGTACTTTCTTTGTGATACTCACTTTTTTTTAACTATATGTGATTATTTTTCATCTATGTAATCTCCATCCATAGATTCCAAGTTTCTTGGTGAGAAGGAGTCATATTTTAAATATGCATTTTCTAGAGAGCTCAATAAAATAACTTGTTTAGTTAATAATGATTGCAGGAAAATGTATAGCTTTTATCTTGAAGGACTTACAAAACTGTTTTTACTCTTAAGTTTTATTTGCATTGTTAATATATCAACTTGTGTTTTTCTTTTTAAAAAATTTTAATTGACACATAATAATTGCATGTATTTAGGGGATACAATGCGATAATTTTCTACATATACACAGGGTATAATGATCAAATCAAAGTAATTAGCATTTACCACTCCTTAAGCGTTTGTTATTTTATTTTGGGAAGCTTTGAAATCCTCTCTTCTAGTTCTTTATAAAATATGTAATAAATTGCTGTGAACTATGGTCACCTACTGTGCTATAGACCATGAGATTTTATTCCTCATGTATTTTGTAGTGCCAGTTATCCAAACTCTCTGTGTGCCCCTTCTCCTTTCTAGCCTATAGTGACCACTATTCTATAGTATACTTCTATCACACCAACATTTTTAGCTTCCACAAGTGAGTAAGAGTATGTGCTGTTTGTCTTTCTGTGCCTGGCCTTAACATAATGTTGTCACACATGATAGGATTTCATTCTTTTTTTATGGCTGAATGATATTCCATTATGTGTATCACCACGTATTCCTTACCCATTCATCTGTTGATGGACACTTTGGTAGATTCCATATCTTGGCTATTGTGACTAGTGCTGCAATAAATAAGGCAATGCAGGTGTCCCTTTGACATACTTATTTCATTTCCTTTTGATAGGCTCCCAGTGGTAGTATCATTGGATCATCGTATAGCGATGCTTCTATTTCTAGATTTTTGAGAAAGCTCCATACTGTTTTCCATAAAGGCTGTACTAATTTACATTCCCACCAACAATGTATATGGATTCCCCTTTCTTTGTCTCCTCATGAGCATTTATTTATTTTTTGTCCTTTTGATTATAATGTCCTAAGATGACATAAAGTCTCATTCATATACACACAAATTTTTGTAGATAGAACAGAATAATATAAAGATTTGGGAACTGGTCTTTCATTACACTCATGAAGAAGTTGGAGTTTCAAAGTCCTGTGTTGAAATGATAGCTCCACATTTAGGTTCTATTAAGTTGGGGGAAAGTATTTAACTCCATGAACCTCAATGACTTTATCTCTATTTTGGGGAAAATGATATCTACTTCACAGGTAGTTTTAAATAAAATAATGTATGTAAAGCAATTAGCATACTTATTTGCATATAGTTATGCAATTTAAAAAATCATACTTATGAATTACTAGTAGACAGTTGTAGTTCTAATAACATAATTTCCTGAAAAAATATATAATACTAAGAGAGCATGAGGCACAAATGTTTAAAGAAGCAGTGAAAAAAAGAGAAAGCAATGGCTCCTACTCAATTCACCTGTTATTACTTGTCCTGGCTAATTCCTTTGAACCATACCCTATTCAAAAAATTAACATCTTAATGCTGAGCACAGATACCAAAATAAGAACCAAGGACTAGATCAGCCACTTGACAGGAGGCATAAATATTCCTCCTCTACTCCTGGTCCCACCACCTAAAACACATGCTACCATGGACAGAGATGAAATAGTTACTTTTTGGTCCAAGATGCTGGAAAACTTCTGCAAAATGTTGGTTTTAACAGCACAGTCTTTTCTAAAGTGTTAAGAGACAGACTGCCTGCTTAATGATAAATGAGCACACTCCTCCTCACTTCAATGTGACAGAAGTATACATTTTATCCTAAAAATATAGCCAAAATTACCAAAGTGAAAATGTATTCCCTGGAGGAATAGAGATAAGAATGCTGATGCTTACTGAAGTGCTGTTGCTTGTGCATTTGTAAGGCTGATGGAATACTGATGTTTACATTAAGAACTGCTTGCAATTGTATTGGAAACAAATGCTTACCCTTGCATTACTGAAATGAAGACATATGCAATAAAAATGCTCTGCATAGGAACATACAGATGCATAACAATTATTGTCATTGTGAGAATTTAACTGTATGATTATGAAATTTCAAGTTTCAATAGAAAATGAAAATAGGAAGCACTGTCATTATTTAAATTGCATTAAGCAATAACATTAGATATTAAAACATGAGACTAAAAAATTCTTATTTAGTTAGCATAAGAGCTATAAAATCTTCCATTATATAACATTTTTTCAAAACATGCTGATTTTACATTTAAAACTTTAAATCATCCTAATACATTACGATGACACAGAGGAAGGGAAAATGGCCAGAAACCCAGGATCTTCAATTCTTAGACACTTAATCTTCTATACTCTATCTGATGAAGGTCCCCTGGTATCTGTAGGCAAAGGACGAGGTCACTTGTTTTAATGCCAGGAGTGTTTTGTTCCAAACCTCAATGTAATCTCTTGTGACTTTTTCCAGACTTGAAGTATAATGAAGTATGTCTTTTTTATCTTAACATCAGCAAGTTTTTATGGATGTCTGTGCATACAAAACACTCTATACTTATTGTTTATATAAAGGAAAATATATAAGATTTAAAAGTTAATGATTATTGCTGCATACCAGTTTAATGGATGATATAGTTTTCCATTATTCATTAAAGTATTGTCCCATCCATTTGGTTTATGTTCTTAATCTTTTACAAAAGGAAAATATAAAATACTAGTATATGATTATAGATTCTCAGAAATGGGAGCAAGTATTTGGTGATTCTTTCAGAGAATTACAGATGTTAAGATCAGTGAAGAGCCTGCAAACTGGAGTGAGGTTTCATTGAAGGTCACTTCAACATTCTATTACATGTCATTTTGGAATATCACATCCAAGCTGGAAGGCTGGATATTTTAACTTGGGTGATAGAAGGTAATAGATTAATCATCTACTTTTCAGTTGCTTTAAGGTACTTATAATCTGCTGTAACATTTGTATGAATTTTTGAAAGAGGCACAATTATTTGTTATTGATTTTTTCTGATGGGAGGAAAAATATATTCAAATTCTGGTAAAGATACAAATTCTTGAGGACAAAGCTAGCCTCATCATGATTTCATTTTAATATATTCTGATACATCTTCCTAAACATTAAACATTACACTTTATCTATCTCTGGGATGATAGATTTAAGCCATTCGGATATTGACTATACTGCTGAAATATTCCATCTGAGCTTGTCACTGAAATCTTAGAGATGATCTTTGCTGATTTTAACAGTACTATGAAATTGTTTCATTTCACCCACATTTACTACTTATTGTAAATACCTCCTTCCTCAAAAGTTACCAACCTTACATATTAAGTCTCTAAATTGCTGCCTCCTTCTTTGAACAGCAGGCTGAGAAGATTATACTTAGGGTCTAGAATGGAATCCCAGTCATAGATTTTACAATTCCAACACTGAATCAAAATCAGTAGGTCTGTTGGTGACAGCCACCTGTTCTCTGTGAATAAATAGCGTGTGGACCGGCATTTAGGAGCAGGCTTTTTTATCTCTAAGGAAAACCCTTCCTTGCTTCACATATGCTGGTGCACCTTTAGATATGACCCCAAGCTGCCACTTTCAGTCTACCTCCTGGTTCACAAAAACAGGCATTAATCTAAATGAGAAATCTTTTTCCTGTAGCATGAGTATTTAGAGATAAGCAAAAATCACAAGTTGTTAGGTACTTGTCCCTGTTTAAAGCACATTTACTGAAAGTTAATCTACACTCTGCATAAAGAAACACTTTCATCTCGCTGTAAAGTGTAGTTTCTCTAATGTATTGTGGGATGCTGATGGCTCCATCCCTCCATATGCCACCGACAATATGTAACACCTTAAAGAAGCCGACTGATGAATTTTCCCACAACTCAATTTTCTTTCTTTCTCAATAAAATATTCTTTAAGAATTTGCTTTTGGTTTTATCTACTTCTTGGAAATAGAGTGGGTTATACCTTTTTTTGCTATTTGTAATGAAAATTACTTATTTTGATACCTAAGGAGTATTGATGTATGAATAATAATGTCTCATATCTAACTTTAATAATAAAATTGATCAATATTCTATTAAAGATATTATTTTGGACTCATTAAAAACACACTTTGTTTATTAAAGAGGTGGCTATTTTCTGTTTTAGAATGATAGGATTATCTCATTGCTTCATCCCATTAAGAGACAATTTCTTAGGCAAAAAAATTGTAAGCAGCAATCAAATGCATTACTTGTCCATAATATCTGATTTAAAAATAATCATTATTTACTACTATGTGAATTTTTCTTTTCCAGGTGCTTGTGTGAAATCATCACACCTTCAGATTTATTAGGATTGCATTTGTTTTACTTTATTAATGACCAACGGTCCAATTTTGAGCCATTTTTGAAGCAAGAATGTAATACAATGTAGTAGGGATAACTAAAACTGTTAATTTTATGAAAATGAATTACATGCTAGTGATGGGAAAGTTTCTTCCTTTGTTTCTTTCTTCCTTTGTTCATTCTCTCCTTCCTTCTTTCCTTCCTCTCTTTCTTTGCATGAGGGGCTGGGGATTGAACCCAAGGCCTTATGGGTGCAAAGTACACTCTCTACCACTGAGCTATATTCCTAGTCCCAAAATATATATTTTAAAAACAAATTGTACATTGTTAATTGAAATGAACAATAAACTCAGCCATTAAAGTCCATTGTATAAAATTTTGGAATATAATTTGAAGAATATAACAGAATTTCTGGGAAAATAATAATTTCCAATTTATGAAAAGTATATCTCTTCCTCTTTTCCTTTGAAACTGTTGGCTTGATAGTTCTAAATAACTAAAGGCCACCAGTGGTCCAAAGACCATATTTTGTTTGGCCTCAAGTCTACCCTGCTCTTTTTCCATGAGGAGGAAAGATGAGACTGAGAAAACAAAGCCAAGGAAAGAAATTTCTGTCCAAGTTCCAGAATAAGATTGGCCCAAGGTATACCAAGGGCTGGGCACAGAGAAGAGTCAGTTGACCTTACTAGGGTAGAAAAAGTATGTAGGCACACACATTGTTTAGAATTGCTGGTACATGGTCATAATAAAGAGATGTTCAGGTTTATTGTTATTATTATTATTGATGCATTATAATCATTCATAACAGGATGATTTATTATGCCATATTTGTACAGGCATGTAACATAATTTGATCAATTTCTTTCCCCAATTATTTCCCTTTATCTGCCCTCCTCTTTCTCCCTCTTCTGATCCACTTGCTTTACTCTACTGATCTCCCTTCTATTTTTGTTATTATCATCATCATTATTATTTTAGTGCATTATATCTATAAGCAGAATTCATTTTGGTGTGCTAACCCATAAATTATATTAACAGCATAATTTGGCAGATTTCATTCCCCAGTCCTCCCAATGCCCTTGCCTCCTCCCTCCCTCTCTATTCTCTTCCTCTGGTCTATTGGTTTCCCTTTATTTTCATGAAGTCTCTTTTTGATTTCCTTCTTTTTTACCCCTCTCCCTAGCTTCCACATATGAGAGAAAAATTTGACTTTGATGTTTTGAGTCTGGTTTATTTCACTTAGCATACTATTTTCCAGTTCCACTCATTTACCAATAAATGACATAATTTCATTCTTCTCATGGCCAAGTAAAACTCTATTATGTAAATATACCACATTTTCTTTATCTATTCGTCTGTTGATGAACACCCAGGCTGGTTCCATAACTTAGTTATTGTGAATTGCACTTGTTTAGTTGTCTTTATAATTGCTTTTAAGCCCTCTATAGACAATTCACATCTTTATTGTCTGTATCTGGAGTAGATCACTCTCACTCCAAGCACTTAGTTGACCATACTAGTTGGTCTCAGGAACTCTCCAGGCTCAGTAGGACTAAGAGCTCAAATGGACTTATCCTAGGCCTGTTTTACCTTGATGGTGTGGATGAAAAGAGAGAGATACTACCAGGAGGAAACACACACACACACACACACACACTCAACAGAGTTCTGGTTAGCCCTGGACCTGCTAGATGACTTTGTCTTGACCTCTTCATTTCTTCATGATTTCTTCTTTGTTTGGAGAGGCAGGGTGCCCTGACACTGTAGGCTCCAAGGGGAGGAGCAGAGCACATCTGGAGATTTTCTGCAATGGCAGGAGGAAGTCCCTGACTATTTTAAGTTCAGTATGGTTCCCAAACAAAGTGTAGGCAATGACTCATTTTCTACATGATTTTGAAGATGAGATGCCAAATTTGCTACAATTTATGGTGGGGAGAATGTGCTTAGACAGCAAAGTGTGTCAAAACCTGAGTGTAGATGAAACAGGGAAATGAGATGGGGCGAGGCTGCCAGGAAAGCAGACGTTTATATGTGGGCCGATGAGGTGACTTGTCTGTATTGTCACCTTATGTCTATGGCTGGCATGACACATGACCAGTACAGGTGGTGAACAACCTCTAATGCACCAGACATCCAACTTGTGTAATGTTGAGTTTTAGAAAGGCGTTTACATTCAACTGTTTCTACATCAGGTTAAAGTGAGGTAACTCATGCTCAAGGAGCACTGGGCTCCATCACCAAGTCAAGCTGAAGTAACATGCTCCTTGCATATTTTCCTGGGAAAAACCAGTGGCCTGGCAAATGGCTCTATGGATAATGGGGAGCCACTCTGCCTCCAGCCCTGTGGTGAGCAAACTTTGTGTCAGAGCTTTTGATCACCAGGTATGATCTCTTCACCAACAGATCACATATTCATTTGAGAAAATTTGACTAATATAACACATATTTACTGAGTCCCAATCATGAGCCAAATTCTAGGCCAAGAGTTATAAAAATATATCTTACTGATGTATGTAACTGACTATATTAGAAGGCAAACATATGCTAGTGCAATAAGAAAAGAAACCAAAACTATGGAACTGAGGGTGTAAGGGAAGACATGCATTTGCTTCCAGCCCGGGTAATTGACTTGACTTTTGTGATCACCTTTATAAATATGCAGGTAAACTTAATGACTTTTTTGAAGTCTAAGTGAGGTAGTAAAACTTGGAACATTAAAGGTTCTTCACAGATTCTTTCCCTCCACACCCATGCTGTAAACAGTGGAGTGAGAGACTGAGGCGTGTTTGCCACTTATCCCACACAATATCTATTCTTTGTGCTCTGCTTTAATTATGCTCAATAACTATAGACTTAGACAAATAGTTCACTGATAGTGCTTAGGAAAGGACCAAAAATGTGTGTGTGTGCATGTGCATGTGTGTGTGTGAAAGAGAAAGAGAGAAAGAGAAAGGAGTTGATTGATTTCAGCACTGTTGGTGAAAAGCAAATAGGTACATAGACTTATTGGATGCATTCAAGCAGATGGAAAAAGATGAATTCAGCAAAAGTACAGAACGACTCGAAGTTACACGAGATAGTGAGAAAACAGTATCCACTTTTTTCCTGCTTTGGCCAGTTGCTACTACTGAGAGTACTCTAATAATGCATAATGAGAAGTGACATTTTACAGCAGTGTGTGATTTGAAACACATATTCTACCATGTTTATCAGTGGTACTCTGAGCTTTTCCTAATCCCTACCTCCTTCTCTTGAGATACTAAATGAGTCTCAGTCATTTATTTATTTATGTTACTCAATGTCACCAGAATATAGAGAAGAATTGGCAAAAGCTGAAAAGGAAATCTTTAGCCCAACCATTACTATTTTTTTTGTTACCTATAATACCAAACAGTTAATGTGGGCTGAATTTACATCCAGAATAAACTCATTATAGAACAAGCACTTAATAGACCAATTATTTCATTATCATGTATACCTGCTCTAAGAGGATATTTGTCTTCTTAGCAAATATTACTACCACCCCTAAACCTACACCAGCCTGGATTACCCACATCAGTCTTTATGAAGAACAAATTAAAAACTCCAAACAAAGAGGCAGACTAGTTAATCTCTCTTTCATTAAGCTAGTATTCTAATATTTTTTGAGAACAACGTTTAACCCTCTCAAGTTGTATTTTTAAGAAGCTATGTGAGTTAATGAGAAGGTTGTAAAACTGACAACATAGAGCCTGAAATCAACCTTCTCTTGGGGTGGCATTTGGCCTTGATTTGGTCTGCAGTCCTGCCCCACACATCTAATCCCACCAGGCCACTGGGTTTGAATACTGAAGTAACACCCCTTTGTCCTCCCACGCTCACCCCTTCACTCTTATTCCGACCTTGAGACTGCCCATGTCCAACTGCCCTCCACCTGCACTTCTCTTGTGTAGCTGCTATGAAATATTTATTTATATTCCTGACCAGAATGCAAATTGTTATTATTATTATTATTATTACTACTACTACTACTACTATAATACCAGGGATTGAACCCACTGGCTCTTAACCACTGAGCCATATATCCAGCTCTTTTTCATTTTTTATTTGGAGACAAGGTCTCACTAAGTTGCTTAGAGCCTCACTGACTTTGAACCTGTGATCCTTCTGCCTCAGCCTCCTGAGCTTCTGGGGAGAATACAATTTTTTTTGAAAGAATGAACCATGTCTCATTCACTTTTATATTACTTAATTACCCTTTTCACAGAGATTTGAGGTGTGATAAATATTTGCTGGTTAAATATTCAGTTAAGAAGGCCAAGTCATATATTGTGAGTGGACATCAGAGTCCCAATTACACAGAAGAACATTCATTGTCAGCTATTTGAATTCCAAAATTAATTTTAATTCAAATTGTATATGATATGGTTTAGATATGTGGTGTCCCCAAAAGCTCATGTCTGGGAAAATACAAGAAGATTTAGAGGTGAAATGATTGGGCTATGAGAACCTTAACTCAATCAGTGAATCAATCCCTTGATAGGGATTAACTGAGTGGCAACTAAAAGCAGATAGGATGTGGCTGGAGGAGGTGGGTCACTGGGAGCGTGCCTTTGGGGTTTATATTTGTGGTGAGGAGAGCTCTCTGCTTGCTGAAGTGATTTCCCCAGCTCCTTTTCCCTGTTACACCCTTCTGCCATAATGTGCTGAGTCAGCCATCTATATGAACTGAGCTCTAAAACTATGAGCCTCAAATAAACTTTTCCTTCTTAGAATAATTCTTTTCAGGTCTTTTGGTCACAGATGGGAAAAAAAACGGACTAAATCAGTATATTATAGTTTGAAAAACAGAATACAAATTAAGTTGAGATTATATACATATTTAATATCTCTAGATCCCATACTGCCAAATGGGGGCTTTTCCTGGTTTGAGGGTTGTACGGTGTAATTGGCTGTAAAGGAGATTTTAAAAAAGCATTATGTATTTGCAATCTGTACTAACAAGATAACATTAAACTGTTATAAGCATATTTCATTAGATAGAAGTAAATCCCTAATTAGTTTAAAACTGTAATATGTTAAACAAATTATATTTATATTGTCAGATAATACCATATTAAAGAAAAATTATCCATGTTAGCCAGATAAAAGTACAGAATACATTACTCAATTTCAGGGATTCAAGATATGATAACTAAAATATTCATTAGCATTCCATCACTATAGGAGCCAGAAGTTCAAAAGCCTTCAGAAACCTAAATGCTGGTGGTGGGTGGGTGAACACCATGAGGAGAGGTGAGGCCTCCTTCTCTAAAGGGATCAGCTGTGGATAGCTCCAGGGAATGGCCAACACATGGAGATAGGGACCAGGCTTTGTCATAGAAGGAGAGAAGTTGCAATCCTACACATTTGTGGGAAACATCTTGAGTTTTCAATGCATTAAAATACTATTCTTTTTTTTTCCATAAAAATCAAATACAGGCCAAAGAAAACCAATGTAGGTCAGATTAGTTCCAACTGTTGTTAGTTGAACCACACGATCTACATGATCTTTGAAAAATTTTTATTGGTGCATTGTAATTATACATAACAGTGGGATTCCTATGACATATAATCTTTAAGTTACCATCTAAGCCTAAGGTATTGATCCTAGTACAAAATTCAGTTTGCAAGTTCATTTAGTTAGCAAGAATTCTTTCATATTTTTGTCAGATGTTTCCTATTTCACTCTTTCTAGAATTATCAAGTCATTATGTAAACAATATATTATAAGTTCTTATCTGAGGTAAAAAATAATTTAAAAAAAGATTTCTAAAAAGAACAATGGATGAGCTTGACTATTTTTTTTTTTGGCAAAAATTCTGCCAAATCTCCAGCATTCCATGGAGTCACTCATATCCTTTCATCTCAACATTTTGTGTCTTTTCTGGAATACATTCATTCATTGAGAATGTTATATGACATTTGTGTGGGGAGCGGGGGACCTGCATTTTGGAGGAAAAAACTGGGGGAAAATAATCTGATATTATTTTAGTCTGATATTTCAGGAATCTTTGGCAGAGAAACCAGAGCTACTGGTATGCAGCTGGAGATGCCTGGTGGCTTTAACACAAGAAGCACTAATTTGTTGAGACTCAGACCTATCACTTCATCATGCTTACGTTAAGAACACTATATGTAAAGGCAGATATCAGTGAGCACTTAATGTCCCTAAATGCAATTGCATTCTAAAGCCACACTAACATCTAACCATTCTGATAACAGTTAATTGTTAACAGCAAATGCTTTCTGTGATGTCTTGGGAATTTCATCATATGCCAGAATTCAGAAAAGAAACTCTGAGGCTAGATTTAATGGTATGAATTAGTTTAAGTGTTATGAATCATTTAACTAGGAAGTTATTTTGAAAAGTTGATAGATGTCGAAAATGTCTTCACTCTTCCTTCACGTTATTCTAATCATACTTCCTTGACACCTCTGTTAGAGTGCAGGAGCCTCATAGCAGATCCACCCTTTCCATACCTTTCCATTAAATCTACACAATTCAGTGATAAGGTAATTTGGCATTCATTCAGTAACAGTCTTTGGTATCTACTCGACAGAAAGCTCTGTGCTGGGCAGTGAGGATAATGAGTTAGGTGTGACACGTGTCCTCAAGCTCCCTGGAGAGTGATGGAAGATTTCTGGAATGGAATATAAGGCCCTTGACAATCTGTGCCCTTCTTCATTCAAAAGGCTGGTGTCTTGAATACAATGGGAACACAGGCACATCCTTACCTTTGTAGGCAAATAGCAAATAAAAGGTCTCATAAAATTGGACAAGTAACAAAATGAACTCAGCATACATAAAATTAAACAAATAACAGAGTAGTTTTCAATTCTCTGAAGGACTGCAAAGAAACTCAGAAATTGAGGGCAGTTTCATTGTCATCTTTTAATCCTCATCTCTTGTCATTATCTCCTTATATGTTTTATGCTACCAAAATAGGGCTGCTTATTGGTCTCCTAATGCAGCCTGTTGTTTCATGCCTTGCTATTTTTCCATAAGTTGGAACCCTCTTACTTGCCACCATTTGTTTACCTGGAAACTCCTATCCATATTTTCAAACCGTCTGTATCAGATGTCTCTTGTGCACCACTTGAGAATCTCCCATTCTCACCTGTGTTTTATGCCAGTGACTGCAATCATTCTGTGCAGGCTTGACTGGCTTCCTGGGGTGCATCTGCCACTGCCTTGCTTCTGGCCCCACTGCGTGCCTCACTTTCCAAGCTCAGCACCTACACATGCAGAATGCAGAAGTGCCTCACATTAAAATATGAGGGACAAACCCTGGGTAACCTTGAGAGAGTTTATTTATCCTTGGAAGATCTTCTGAGGAAAAAACAAAAGGAAATAAAGGGGGAAAATATGGGAGACAGGAGGAAAGAAAGAGAGTAAGGAAGGAAGAAAGAGATGGAGGAAGGACAGAAAGAAAAGGATACGTACATAAATCACTAAATCAAGCTAACATGTGATAGATGCCATCAGAAAGATACCAACACAGGAGGTATACTGAGCATTCATAAAAAAATCAGAGAGTCATAATGCAAATCCCGTGTGATAACAGAGTGACTCAAACACAGTAAAATAAATGTGGTAATTAGTATTTACTAAATATTATGAACTGGCTGGAAATTCTATTTCTAACAGAAAAATCACCATCCCAGAGTGTGAGTACATCCAGTCTGATCATGGAGTCAGAAAACAGGGAAGGCTGAGGGAGCATCAGTTCTCAAGATCTACACAAAGTGGAGAAATTCTCAGTTCCACTTCTTTGGAAATTGTTTCAAAGATAGTGCAGTGTCAGGAGCCATAGAAGCATGGGAATTGGCAAGAATGATTTAAGGCTTTCTCTCAAATGATATCACAATACTATAAAGTGGAACTAAAACTCACAATGACCAGCAATTCAGTATGAATTTAAATGGCTGAAGATGCTGGGGAGAATGGTGGGGAGGGAGAAAATGGGAAAGACTGATCAATGAGTACTATGTTACAGTCAGGAGCAAAAGGTTCTGGTGGGCTATTGCACAGAAGGGTGACCATAAATAACAATAATGGGCTGTACACTTTCAAAAATCTAGAACAGAGGATTTTAAGAATTTTCATCATGAAGAAATAATAATTGTTTGAGGTGACAGATATGTTTGACCTGATTTAAGAATTATACAACAAATACATGGATTGAAACCTCATAAACTGGTAAAAACTCTTGATTCTTTTTGCTTTTTGCCAGGTTTTGATTTTATATTAACATAAAATAAAAACTATAGCGTTTTGGCTCTGAGCAGCTACAGTGTGTAAAAAAGCTGTGAACATTTTAAACGATGAACATCCAACATATGGAGAAGCCACTGGCAGTGATCCTTAAACATTGTTGACACAATAAGTACCAAGAGCTTATTAAAATGCAGTAAATGATCCCTATATAGGAATTTGGGGGTATGACCCTGAAATCTGTTTTTAATATGTACCTCATGTTATTGTGCTATAATTCTAAAACACAGGCTCAAATAAATATGCAAAACTTGTGTTAACCAGTCAAAAGGATATGTATGTTTATTGAAAGAAAATGTGCAAAGGCCAACAGCTAATGATTTTTCCAATTCATCATAATTAGTCCAATAAGTGAAATATGTATGATTTTATGGAAAGGAAATACCTTCTTTGACTCTAGCATTAAAGATTACTTTTTGTTTTGAAATATTAGTCTAATCAGATGGAATGTAAATCTTAAAAAGTTACTCAATATAAAATAAAAATTAGTCATTGTGTTCTGAAAGATAAAAAAGTAAAGCAATAAAAATTCACAAAGGCATCATGAATCAATAGAAAGTATGTACCAATGTTTGTTTATTTTCCCTTTGTAGTTTGCTATTTTAGCTTTGAAAGCTAAAAGTCCCCAAATCTTACAGTTTGTGAGGTCCATCTGTGTTTAGCTCCCAAAGCACCATTATCAAAGGTCTCCTTTACTCATCTCTGCAAGAAGTCCAGGGTGTAACAACCTACCCTTCCAGAAATTCTGGAACTCTAGGAAGTGGTCACGTATTCCTATTTCATACAGGGTGTACTCCGCTCCTCCAGTCAAATGTCTGGTTCTTTCTTTGGAACATGGCTTCTTGCTGTCTATCCTGAAAACTATTCTGGCTGTTGTGTCCCCAGCACCTTGGACAGAGATTGTTCTATGGGGAGGTAAGAGCTGATACCAGGCTAAGGTAATTAGAAAATCTTGCTAAAAGTTTGATGGTAATTGGAGGAAATAACAACACAGAGAACTTAAACATGTATATGCTGCTGTTTAAAAGTTACTATGGCCCCAAGACCCTCACTGTTGATCAGTTAGTATGCAATTTACCTAGTTGCCTGCAGTTTCACTGTTATAGGACAGTCAGGCTATTTAATCTCTGGATTGCTGCTGGGATAGGTTGCAGACTGCTTTCCCTAGTGGGAGCACACACAGTAGTCCTCCCTTTTCCAGACCCGTATCACAAGCCCTTGAATTCCAGAAGGAAAATAGTTTTTCCCCTTCCCACTTCCTATAGTTATTCTCATTTAGTATTGACAATTTGCCAAGGTAATCATTGGGAATGTCATTTTCCTTGAAAGGGAATTCCAGCTCCACATACAACGTTATGGTCTTAGGTTTTTGTATCAAAAATATATCGGATCTTAAGATATCTCAATTCTCATTAATACATGTCTCAAATGTGCTTATTCAGAATCAGTGTAATTCTTATAGTCTAAGTTATTAATCTTAAATAATATACCCCATTAAACTTTAGTTTGTCTGGTGGAGTAGTAACACATTTCCATATTAAAGAATATTTTTCAGTATGATGCTCTGAATAGGCCAATATAACCTTTTAACTTTTTTGAAATCTTATCCTGGTCTCCTCAGTGTGACAGTATGAGTAATAATGTGAACATGTGTAAAAGTTCATAATAATATGCAGGCATAGAGCACACTAACATAATCTAGATGATAAAGATCTATTAAAACTTACTCTTATTTATATTACTAACCAGAAATTAAGTTTCCCAGTTTGAAGCATCAGTATTTGGAATACTATCACATACATGAAAAGTCCCTCCCCCACCATAAAAATGAATGGGCAATTGTCCTTTCTAGTGGTACAGTCTCTGCATTCTCCCACTCCCTAACTAAGGAGATTATCTCCTGGAAGGTCAAATCTCCATCCTTTAGAGGTAGAAACGACCTGAGTCTTCTGACATTTTTTTCTAATCTCTCCCTGTCAAAGAATCTGCTTAGGACAAATGATTTTATTTATTTGCTGGGTTGATTGCTTTGGCTTGTTGATTTGGTTTGCCTTTGGCTTAGGAAACACATTGTGAGAGTGGGAGGATTATCCAGGTACATTTCTTGTTTAAGCGACTGCTATTCATTTGCCTCTACAGAGTTAATTTTGGTCTCCATTTTCCCAGTTATTAAATGAGAACAAGATAATACTTGCTAAGGGTGGATTAATCTATGTAAAGCACAAGTTGATTGCTAAGGAGTATTGCTCTTACTACTTATCTTCAATAAGAAATTATCTTAATGCTGTGTAGGTGACAGTAATTTGTTAAAGTCTAGTGAGAAAAAACACAGCAATGCATGAAACTGGCATGGGACAGTAATAAAATGCCATGGTCATTCCTTATAGATTGTATATTTGTGTTGGACATACACATCCAAATATGCAAAACTCTCTGATAATATTTTAAGAATGCTCTGACATCTAATTAATTGGCCTATAAATTGTCCAATAAAGACAATATTGTGAAAGCTTTGTAAATTTCTGTTCTTGGTGGAATAATAGGTGGAAATTTGAAATATTTCTTTTTATGCTTCATTTCATGCCTTTCCTTACCCTCTCTATTTATCTTAGCATAAATCCTGCTTATAGAAACAGGGAAATACTAAGTACAAACAAAACAAAACAACAACAAAACAACCTCTTGTTTTCAAGAATTACGGAATTCTATAATTGCTATTCAAAGTTGACTTATTCTAATTTTTCCTTGCTTCATTTTAGCTACATGAGGTTCATGTATCAAAGACATTCTTTGCCATTTTTGTCTAACTAAAATTTTTCAAACCCCTTTTCCCATCTGCAAAACTCAGTAAAATGGATTCAAAGAGTAAACATACAGTTTGGGCAAGTAGACTTTTGCTGGTCAAATAGTTCCCGAATGAAATTAATTTGAGCATTAGAAGTAAACAGAGTAAATGAGAGACAAATCAATACCATCTGCATTATGATCTCCTAGAGAGCACAAAAGAAGTTTTCCTAATTATGTAATGTTATTCTAGAAAGAATGTCTGTCTTGCATTTCTCACCCAGGCAATTTAGAAAATAAAGTACACTACTGCTTCTAGATAAAAAGGAGTAACTTGTGTCAGAGTAAACTCCTGCTGAAAACAACCATGAGTGCTGGATAACAGATGTTGAAAATCACCAGAGAGCAGCCAGAACAGCTATGGGGATGTTGGAGAAAAGGGACCTATTTTTTTTTTGTACTGGGGACTGAACCCAAGGGCCACAGCCACAACCACGGAGTCATATCCCCAGCCCTTTGTAAAAAATATTTTATTTAGAGACAGGATTTTGCTGAGTTGCTTAGGCTCTCACTGATTTGGTGAGACTGGCTTTGAATTCACAATCCTCCTCAGCCTCCTGAGCCACTGGGATTACAGGAATGTGTCACCTGCCTGCCCAGAAAGAGAAGGATCTTTTGAGAAGCCAGCCCAACATTCTCCACACCATTTCCTGTGAAGCCATCTGGCATTCCTACATTGCATGTGAGTGAGGGGAAAGAGGCCACACACACACTTATTCAAAGGCTAAAGTGCTAGGCACAGATTTTGGCAGTTATCACTGGGTTGGGAGAGTGTTATGGACTGAATGTTTATATTCATATGTTGAAGCTCTAACTCTAGCATGATGGCATTGGAAGATGAGGTCTTTGAGGGGTAGTTAGGATTAGAGTAGGCTATGTGGGTAGGACTCTCATGATGGATTTAGTGAATTTATAAGAAAAGGAGGAGAAAGACCAGTCTCTCTCTTTTATTATGCATGAGCCAAGAAAGAAAATGCCATATGAAGATGTAGCAAGAAGGCAGCAATTTGCAGGCCAGGAAGACAGCCCTTTTCAGAGCCTGAGTATGCTGGCACCATAATATCAGACTTCCAGCCCCCAGAATAGTGAGAAAATGAATTTTTGTTGTTTAGATCACCCTGCCAATAATACTTTGTTGGAACAGCCTAAGATGACTAATACAGGAAAAGAATTATAAGAATTAAGGATTGGTCAAGGAGAAGGGCATTTGGAATATACCCAAGGCTTCCAACTGAGATAAATAAAGGAGTTTGTCCTAGATATAGAGACAAATGTACAATAGAAAGGCTATCAAAAAGTCTGAAACAACTTCAAAACACCTTAAACTCTAACTGGATCAGAGTTGCCATGACTTGAATGTGTTCCCCAAAGTTCATGTGTTGGAAAATTATTACCAGGGTAACAATGTTGAGAAATTATAGCAACACACAAATCACTAGACCAAAAGGGTCCACTTGTACTATACCTTCTAGTCAGAAGCAAATAAAAACATCTCTGAAGGGAGATGACATCATGAAGAGATGTAAATATTCTGTATTTTTTACATATAATATTCAATATTTGCATAAAAAGTAAAAAAAAATCAGGCATGCCAAGACACAAAGTGATAAAACTAAAAATTCAAGGGGAAGGAAATAAAAAATCTATGTTATCTAGATGTTCAGAGAAAAAAACCTTAAAATACTGTATAGTTATGTAGAATAAAACAGAGAAAAAAGACAGGTTAGGTGAAGAGATTAAAACAAAGCATAGTAAGGAAAGAAAAGACTTAAATAACATGGCTATTTAATTTGACCAAATTGACATTTGTAGAAACTGAACACATCCATTGAAGAGTACTCACTTTTTTCCCAGAGGCATATGAAACTTTTATCCAAAACAGACTCTGTGCTATTCCATAAGGCAAGTTTCAACAAATTTCAAGGGATTAAAATTATGTATAGTATATTCTCAGGCAACAGTGGAATTACACTCTAATTCAATAACAAAAACTTCCTAATTACTTTTTAATACCTAATGTTTTAAAGAGAAAAATCTCAACAAAAATTAGAAAATAATTTAAGTGGATAACAATGGCAATAAAATAGATGACAATGTGTGTGGTTAAGCTAAAACAGTGTTTAGAAAAAAATTCATGGGTCTTAATGTATATATTCAAAAAGAAGAAATATTGAAAATCAGTGTTCTAACTTATATGCCAGGAAAAAAAGAAAAACACCCAACAAATCATACTCAAACAAAACAGAAGGAGAGAAAGAATTAAGACAATGTTTTAGTCAGTGTTTTTGTTGCTTTGACCAAAAGGCCTGACAAGAACAATTATAGGAGGAAAAATTTATTTAGGGGTTACCATATCAGAGGTCTCAGCCCATAGGCAGGTAATTCTATTGCTCTGGGCCCCAGATGAGGCAGAATTCATGGGGGAAGGGTGTGGCACCAGGGAGCAGAGAGACAGAGAGACTCTCCTCACCAAGGATAGAATATAAACCAAAAAGCACACTCCCAATGACCCACCTCCTCCAGTCACAACGTACCTCCATATAGTTGCACCCAGTTAATTCCTATCAGAGGGTTACTGCACTGATTAAGTTAAGGGTCTCATAACCCAATCATTTCACCTCTAATCTTTCTTCATTTTTCTCACACATGAGCTTTTGGGGGACACTTCATATCTAAATCATAGCAGACAATAGCAGTGATTGATGAACTAGAAATTAGATGCACAATAGAAAATAAGAACAAAGCTAAAGATTCTTCTTTAAAGTATTAATTTAATTGACAAACCCTGAATAAGACAGAACTTGGCTACACATTAAAAAGTTAAAGAATTTCATTGAAGCACATAAATTCCTTGAAATACAGAACTTATCAAAACTGATCCAAGAAGAACATATGAATCTATGTTTATAAAAAAACAACAACCAAGAAAACAAAATTGGATCCATTTTCAAAATGTTCCTGCAAAGAAAACTGATAAAATGTCCACACATTTATGAAAGAAATAATAGCAATATTACAATTACCCATCAGAAAGTGTGTGTGGGGGGGGGCACATTTCCAAGCACATTTTATTTCAAGGAAATCGGAAGAATAGACTTTTTTTTTGTATCAGGGATTGAACCCACAGTTGTTTAACCACTGAGTCACATCCCTTATTTATTTATTTTTATTTTGAGACAGGTTCTCACTAAGTTGCTCAAAGCCCAACTAAGTTGCTGAGACTGGCCTTGAACCCTCCTGCCTCTGCCTTCTGAGCTGCTAGATTACAAGTGTGTACCACTAAGCCTGACAGAAGAATGGAAATTTACAGGCCAATCTCTGTTATAAACGAAAAAACCAAAATCCTAAACAAATGATTATTAAGTTAAATAAAATAAATAAAAAGGATAATCATGACCTAGTAGAATTTACTTTAGGAACGAAAGGTTGTTTAACAATGGGAAATCAATCAACACTATTTTCCACATTAACAAAATGACAGAGGGACACTTTAACATAATTTTTCAGAAGTTGATTATTTCCGTAGGAGAAAACCTCAATAGTGCTATAAGAATATGAATAATTAATTCACTTATCTTGATACAACATATATATGAAACTTTGCATCAAACAATAGAGGGCCTAAATTGTTTTCAGGCAAACACACAGATAAAACATTCTCCCAATCTGACTCAATAATGACTCAGTGGGGTTCCCAATAGATTCTGAAGATTTTTCACAAAATTCATTCAGTAGCTAAAAACAATTAATAAGGATTTGATTGAAACAACAAATTTTTTTTTAAAGAAAGGCAACATGTAACAATTCACAAGTTACAGAGGTGATTATAACATATTTAGTATAGAATATAGCAAAGGAAACATAAACATTTTATAGTACATTTGTTTAAAAGCAATACTGAAAAATAAGTGGAATAAAATTTCAAGTCAAGGAGCTAAAAAGGAAAAAAATCAGAGCAGATAGAATTTATAAAAAAAGTCAGAAATTAATGAAGTTAATAAAATTTATTTGGAAAATAAAGGAGAAAGACATTATCAAAAGTCAAAAGCTGATATTGGAATAAATTGTAGAATGTACATCTGACAGATTAATTGAGAAGAGAAAGGAAATCACAATTAAATACTGAACAAAAGGTAAAAAAGAATATATTACAAATAGAGTCAAATTTTTAAAATTCATAAAAGTACACCATAAAAAAATTTTGCTATTAAAAATTAGTGTGATGTGAAAAATACACATAATACAAATGATAAAACTGAAAAAAACATACTTGAAAACTTCAAAAAAGTTTAATTAATGCAAAAAAAAGTCAACATAAGACAGCTTTAAAGGAAAATTTCTTCAAACCTAAATGGAAAAGATTATTCCTTTCAAGCACAAACTATTTCAGAAAATAGAAGGAGCAAGTCACCTAATTCATTTATTAAAGTTAAAATTATAGCCCAATATTCCTGGTGTTTCTAAACACACAAACCCTAAATGTTATTATAGCAAATAGAATTTAGCACAGTTCTACATATATAAAAAAAATGAGCAAATAAAACTATTTCTAAGAAAGGAACAACAATTAAGCATTAAGAATCTGTTAATGCAATTTACCAAACTAACAGTTTTAAGGGACTGTAGGGTAAGGTGGGCAAAAGGAGAATCCAGCTTTAAAAATCATTGAATTTATTTTATACTTTGAAAAGATCTGAAGTAATTACAACAAAACCTTTTCTCATCTGGGTGTGGGTACCTGGGCATCTATTATATTATTCTCTGTATGTTTTGATTTTGAAATGTTACAGCTTCCTCTCATTAGGCTGCAGCCCAGGTTTCCTCTATTATCAATAGATAAAGCTATTTCTTATTGAAGAGAGGCTGTCCAAATCAACCTCCTACTAGTCTGATTCCTTCAATGACAGTGGGGCTTTTGCCTTTGCTTATAAAAAATAAAATAAAAGCCATCTGTGCTGCAGCAAATAAGAAAGTCAGATTGACCTCAAAGGTCAGGAGTGATTTTCTCTGAGGGTTCTTTGTTCTTAGCTCAGTTTGGGGATTTGAAATGACAACTCTCTCTGTATGAGAGGGAAAAGCCCGCTCTCCTGTAGGAAATTGTGGCTTATGTGGCTTGAGGAAACGCAGAGCCCAGGACCTCGTTAAGGTTGGGAGATGAGATGCTGCAGCTTCATGACATTTTGTGCTCCCCTTGAACACTATATGTCCATTCAGAGCTGCTGGCCTCATATAAAACTGCCTCAGAGCCACTATTTGAGGTATTCATTTCCACATGATCTTCTTTCACCTGACGTGCCATCTGTCTCTCTCCTTTGAGACCTAGAGGAGAAGCAAAGGTGGAATTTAATCACTGAAGTCTCTGGGCTATTGAGCTCCCTCTTGCTGAGATTCAGCCAAGTGCTTGAATCCTTTTTTCTTTCTTTCTTTCTTTCTTTCTTTCTTTCTTTTTTTTTTTTTGCTGTGTGAAGGACTGAATCATTTTTTGCTCTTAAAATTATATCTATTTTTTAAATGATTGATTTTCTTGTCCATCATCATCATCAAATTGAACTAAAATGATGCTGTTGATGATAGTACTAATTTCAGCAAAACAGAAGTATTAGTCTTTAGACTTACCAGGCATATCTGGATGACTTCGGTTTCACTCGGGACTAGAGATGAGCTGAGGGAACAGAACAAGATAATACGTGTCAACAATTTAGCACAGTCAAACAATTTAGCACAGTCAACAATATACAGTGGCTGTATATTGATAAATTGATTTGTTAGTTAACCTATGGTCTTTACCCCTAACTCCATCTAAATTCTTTTTTATTTGGAGGAGACCACAAAAGATGGGATTGAAAGACAAGTTTCAGGTCCACTGAGGGACTTTGAGGAGGTATGTAGGCTTCAAGTTGGCACCATGACAGTTATAGAAGGATCTGGATTATCCTAGAAGGCACTGCCCTCAGACCTAAGTAAAAAGGAAGCCTGCCGCGAGCCTTAGAGTGAACAAACCTTGCTGTAAACGTCAAGATAGTACATGCATTGGGCTTTGTGGACTATTCAGTTTCTGTTATGTATTCTTTATCTCTTCATTATATTTCTTTTGTTTTTCTATGGTTCTTTAAAAACGTAAAATCATTCTTAGCTCAAAGGCCTTATAGAAACAGATTGTGGGCTAGATTTGGCATGCAGGCTAGATTACTGATTGCTGCTGGACATGACCCCTTCCTTTGGCACAAGAAGTCCCTGAGTCAAGGAAATACACCCCCATACTTTCTTACTTGCTTCCTGACTTTGCTGGCATACAGGAGAACTTTATGCCCAAATGACACCTGGCCTACCTCCACAGCCTGCACTGAATTCTGCTTCAGGTCCTTCCTCCCAAGATTCCCTAGGCCTGAGGAATGCCCAGGGAGGGTTGCTTAGGAGGACATGGACGGAGCTTGGGAGTGACAGAGGTTGGGACCTCAATACATTTGTGCACAAAGTCCTTGTGGTAGAGGGCTGAGGCAGGATGGAAGCTGCTGTGGGGTTAAATCCTGAGGCCAGCTCTCCCCAGGCTACCTTGCATTGACCTAGAACTCCAGGATGTGTAAGAAATTTAAACTTAAAAGTGGTTGTTATGTCATGTAGATACATTTTCAATGGACTATATACCCTTATTTTGTTTAGTAGCCTGTTAGTTTGTTTGCGGCTTCTAAAAACTTAAGTCAGTGGTGATTTATTTGTACTTTTACTCTGTACCCCACAAATATTGAGAGCAAAACTGCCCCAGGATATCTAGTACGCTTTCTGTGAAAAACCCAGCAATAGCTAAGTCAGTCCCACGGCATCTTTCATCAATCTGTTGCAGATATATACTCTCAACAATTGTTCTTCACATAAATTATACTCAGAGAGAACATAACTGGGCCAAACTGTAATCTTGACACAACTTGTCTCAGAAGTTTGGCCTTGATATATATAATCTAAGAGTCAGAATCTCAGATCCCTTGATTAAGAGTCAAAAACTTAAATGCTTACCAGGAAGTAGGTAATTAAAATGAGAAAATAAACTGTTAGCAGAAAATATACACACAAGAGGGGGAAAATACCATCTAAAAAGGACAGCTGCTACAATGTCCAGAGACTACTGTCAGAGAAGAACAATGACCTAGTGTTGCAACAGTTCTACTTTTCTCAAAAAGCTTGGAATATGAATTTATATATAAAATTTTCAAACTTTCTAAAAAGTTGATAATTACTGTAAAATTTTAGAAGTCCATGTGGGTCAAACTTCTCTGTGGGCTGGATTTAGTCCGTGGAATAACATCTTGTGTCCCTGGAGGACTCTGACTAGTTCAGACTTTCTAGGAGGGGAAGCTCTTCTCCCATTCTTATTTTTTTTAAATGTTTTTCAGTTATACATGGACACAGTGTCTCACAGTGTCTTTATTTTGTTTACTTATTTTTATGTGGTGCTGAGGGTCAAACCCAGTGCCTCCACATGCAAGGCAAGCACTCTGCCACTGAGCCACAACCTTAGCCCCTCTTCTCCCATTCTTACTAATCTAGTGCAACCTTCTTGTATATTCTCTCTGAGCTGGAGATAAAATGGAAAGAGCACACAATTGTGACTTAGGAGATTTAGTCTCTGAGTCCTGAATTGCCTTCACTGTTCTCTGAGATTTGGAGCAAGGTTCTTATAATAATCCTTCTTTCCCTCAGCTGAGAGTATTGGCTAGATCTTTTAGTTTCCTTACAACTTTCATATTTCAGATTTAAAAAAATTTGTGATCAGTGATGTGACCTAAGGAAAATTTTAAAATGCCAAACTTTGTTTCATAAAACCATAGTGTCTCAAAAGTTATTATAAACTTATTACCTACCACATTGTTTTCCTATTAGGTATATGGTAATAGGAATTTGTTGAAATTGTGAGTTTGCAAGTCATTTTGATATGTTACTTACACTGTGTTAATAAAAATATCATCTTTAGATTCTTACAAAATATTCCTTAATATAAATAGTCTCTAGTGACCAAAAAGCATTATCATTACTCTTGTTGTCTCCAATGGAGGAAATACCCCAACATTCTATAATAGGCAAATTATGAAAACACATTTTGCACATTTTTTCTTATATTTTGTCCTCGAGACTAAACTGTATACAGTACCTGGTTTCTCTGCTACTAGGACAGAGTCCTTACACTCAAGCAATGTGGCTGATTGATTACATTTTCGAAGATGTGATAATGTACCTTGGGAATGATGCCACCATATCAATAAAGGAGGACACAACATTTTTTAGAATCCTGAGCTGAGTGCCAGGAGATGCTGGGGAATAGTTCTGGAGATTTGGGTGGACATGTAAGGCTCATCAATCAATTATGAACAATGTCACAAGCCATTTTTATGTAGAAGATTTTGACTGAAAAAATTTATTGAGCCACAATTTACATGCCATAAAATTCACACATTTTAAAGTGTACATTTCAGTGAATTTTAGTATATTTAGAGTTATAGGACCATCTCCCAAGTCTAATTTTAGGACATTTTCAGCACCCTAAAACAGACATCTCATGCTCATTTACAGTTACTTTCCCATAGCTAGTTCCAGGCAAGCACTAATTTTCTCTCTGCCTTCATATAATTGTGTTTTCTTGATATTTCCTATAAATGAAGTCATATATGTACTTTTGTGCCTGGTTTCTTTCACTTAGCATAATGATTTTAGGTTCGTCCATGTTGAATTATTTTGTTTCTTTTTATTGCTGAATAGCATTAACGAAAACATCATGTTTTGTTGTTTTGTTCATCAGTTGATAGACATTTGGGTTGTTTGCACCTTTTGGAAATTGAGAACAGTACTGTCATGAATATACATGTACAAGTCTGTGTGTGAGAGCTAGTCAATTTTGATTTGATAAAGAATTAAGATTTGCAGCTAAGTTGCCTTTTACTCATTGTCATATAAATTTGAGGGAAATCAGCATATATCCATGTAAAATCACTCTTGCTTATATCTGGTTGCAAGAGTAAAAAGAAAGAATTTGCAGAAATCAAACAGGCGATGGGAAGTAGCTTTGGGGCAGTCACAGAATTTAACCAGGCAGGTTAACATCATTTGTCATATAGAAGGAAAAGATTGAGTGGTTCTTTTTGATCAGTGAGATGATTGTACTCATTTCTAAAGGATTTATCTCTGAATAAGATAAGATAATTTTTCAAGGGACCTACAGGAGGAGTGCCTTGGTCCTGGGATGTCTCTTTGTTCATTCAAACACAGTTATAAGAGCTTTTTTCCCTTTTCTATGTGCTCTGCTGTCTTCTTTTCACAGATATTACCTAGAGATTTCTCTGTCAGCCCTTTGCCCACCCTACTCCAGAGATGACAGCAGATTAGAACACGATCTCAGCCTCCCTCCATCTGAGACTTAGGGTTTTATTATTAACATCACTAGGTAAACATAATGAGAAACAAAATAATGTGGGCAGTGGCTGTGTCCTCAGGACATATAGTAGCAAGACAGTAATTATTCCCTGATCTGTCATGACATATGGGGGTCCCTTTCTTTTTCTAGTATGCAATAACCCTGGCAGTTCAGCAAGCTTTTCTTTCCTAGATGATTTCCAGCCAGCGCTCTCATTCTTAGCATGTTTCCTGGATTGGCGAATCCCCCTTCCCATTTTTACTTTTCTTTTAAATAATTTGTCTCATTAGCACCCATGACTAAAGACAGAGGTAGGGAGCAATGTATGAATTGGACTGCAATTTCTCAGCTCAAATGGATTTTTAGGATCTCAGGAGAACCCCAGTCTTTTGGCTTCACTGTTGATCCTTACCACCTCTCCAGTAAATGTAGGAAACAGCAAATGGGGTTGGACTCTGACTGCAACTGTTTGGTTGGACTCCAAACATCTTTGTGTGTTCAATTGTCAGTCCATACTTTGAACACTGCCAGAGGTAAGTGGTAAGTTTTTTAAGAATGATTTTTTTTTGTAAACATAGTCTTTCTTCTTTTTGAAGAAAGCTTTGGGTGAAAATTGATAACCCTAATGATATTCCATGCTTGGAGCCATTGCTATTTGCTTCTTTCTATGCTCCGTGATCATTTAAAATACAAAAAATGATAAATCAGAGAGTTATTTTTGCTTTAGAAGAACAGCATCCTGCAATCTTTCCAGAATGTTAATGGTCATAATGACATCTTTAATAGAGAGAGAGGAGCCAGTTAGCTAAGAACACTTGACTGACCAGATTAAATTTATTTTGAATCCAAACTCAAACTGTAGTAAGGGATATTGCAGTAATATCTTATTATAAAACAATGACATTGGTAGATAGATTTTATGGTCACCCTCCCCGTTTCATTCATTTAATTGGAATTCTTTTGGTGTTTTTGTCAGTTCTGAGTTTAAGTCTTGGTTCTACCTAGCTGTTATGAGACTTTTCTAAGATGTTAGTAAAGAGGCTGATCAGTTACGCTGGTTTGCTCAGGACTGGGGAGTTTCCTGGGCCATGGGTACTGTTTTAAGTGGGAACTCAGGCAAAACAGGGCAAGTTGGTGACCCGTTAAAAACACAGGTATTGAAATAAAATCCATTGGCAGGTCACTCTAAGGATTCTGAAGCAATAGTAGAAAGGATAGTAAAAAATAAAATGTAAAGAAACAGAAGCTGGTTTTATTCAACTTTTTTTGGATAGTTTTTCCACTTGATTTTTCTCTACTTGACTTTTCACTATAGTTGATGAATCAAATCTTCTGGAAAAACAGAGTCAAATTAGTATGCATTAGTACTCCTATGTTTTATATAATGATGATTTAAAAATACTTGTGGTAAAATATGCATAAATATTTTGTCATTTTAACAACTTTTAAGTGTACAGTTCAGTAGTATTAAGTACGCTGACATTCTGTTCAGCCAATTCCCAGAATCCTTTTTATTCTGCAAAACTAAAACTCAATAGCTATTTTTCCTTTTTAAAAATGTATTTATTGATTTTTATTGGTGTTTCATAGTAATACATAGTAGTGGCATTCATTATACCACATCCATCCATGCACACAACATAATTTGATCATTCTCCAGCACCTTCCCTTTGCAACTCTACACCTATTAAACAACTCTCCATTGCCCTGACCTTTCAGACCTGGCAAACACTCTGTCTCTATAACTTGACTCTAGTTATATTATCTACAGCATTTGTCTTTTTGTGTCTGGCTAATTTAATTTAGCATCAGGTCCTCAAAGTTCATCCATCTTTTAGCACATGTAAGAATTTCCCCTTTTTAAGGTAGTATAATATTTCATTGTATGTATATGTGTGTTTAATCTATACATACATCCACCTATGGACACTTGGGTTATTTCTACCCATTAGCTTTTATGGATTATGCTGCCATGAACAAAGGTTTGTACATTTCTCTTTGAGACTCTGCTTTCAGTTCTTTTAGATACATACTCAGAAGTGGAGTTACTAGATGAATTATGCTTCTTAATTTTTTTTTTTTTTTTTTTTGGTACTAGAGATTAAACCCAAGGGCACTTAACCATTGAGAATTATCCCCAGCCCTTTTAAATGTTTTATTTTGAGACAGGGTCTTTATTTTGAGACGTTGCTTAGAATCTCACTAAGTTGCTGAGGCTAGCCTCAAACTTGTGATCCTCCTGCCTCAGCCTCCCAAGTCACTGGGATTACAGGTGTGACAGGCTGCTTCTTAATTTTTAATGTACACACATATAACCTTGAAATATTATTGAGACACAGATTCTTATTCAGTACGTCTGAAATGATGACTGAAATTCCATTATTTCTGTCAAGCTCCCAGGGTACGTCAGTGTGGTTGGTGGGAAGATCACATTGGCATAGAAAAAGACCAAATACTGGCATAGACAAAAGTAAATTTGCTTGGAAGTGAAAAGAATTAAGCTATGTTCTGTACAGTCCTGGCCTTGCCAATAACTGAGGGATGACCAAATTACCTAAATTCCCTGGGCCTACTATGTCATTCAAAAAATGAGGTCTTGGGGCTGGGGTTATGGCGCAGTGGTAGCGTGCTCGCCTAGCACGCGTGAGGCACTGGGTTCAATCCTCAGCACCACATAAAAATAAAATAAAGATATTCTGTCTGCCTACAACTAAAAAATAAATATTTAAAAAAAAATGAGGTCTTAGGCAAGATGACTTAAAAGGCCTTGTCCTTCTGTAACATTCTGTTAGCATGTCTGTGTATGATAAGTTTTATTTTCTCTTACATACTTGCAATAACACATGGAAAATAATAACTCTTGTGTTGTATGCCTGGAAGAATTGCTGGTGGGTACATATAGCCATGAAAATTGGATCAAAGGCACACATTGTCAAACCAATGAAGAAACAAGAGTAAATAAACTCACACAGGAAGTGGGGCCTCCTCAACTGTCAGTCATATTTCTGAGGGTTCTTTCTGACTTGCCTTGGGCAGCTGTGGCAGCCATTTTTATTTAAAAGAAGCAGCAACAGCAGAGCGATTTCATGGTGAACTACCATGGAAAAAACTTTCCTCTGAAACTGTATTAAATGGAGGGTGCTTCTCTTCTAGTTACATATCATTCCTGGTTCAAGGGCAAGCAAGGTGAAGGGAGCTGAACTGAAGACCAGAGCCATGCAGGGGAAGAACCGCTTCATAGTGTTTGCCAATGTGGAAATCTTCCCACATATCCACTTTACATCTACCAACACGAGAACAGGTGGTTAACAGCATTTCTGCAATCTTAACCAGAGGCTTTCATGAACTGGTATAAGCGAGCCGTAACACACTGCTGAAAAGTCAATTTCCTATGACTGACATCAGGATTAAATAAGAAGAAAGGGTGTTGATAATCTCTTTTTCCCCCCCACTATTGCGGAGATTCTTCACTTTGACTGAATATTAAAATCATCAGGGTAATATTTTAAACACAGTAATGGTCAGGCCCTGTCCCAAACCAGTTAATCAGAAATTCCTGGGGGAGAGGGATAGGCAGGAAACTTCCTCAAGGGTTTTAACATGCTGTTAGGATTGAAAGCAACAATATTCTTGTCACCAAGCTGTGCCATCAAAAGATCTGATTATATTCAATAATTGAGGTTCTTCCTCCTGCCAAGAGAATAACAGAGTCAATGAGTAAAACTTAACAGAAGCAAATGGGTATTATCCCAATTGACTGGAAAAACTATGTTGGGGATATGAGAGCTTCAAACTTAGGATCCTAAGGAGTAGATTAGGTCACAGCTGATCACATGTGCCTGATCAGGCTATACATATTATTCTAAGGCTGGACAACTAAAAAGAACCCACAGGTTAAGAAAGGTAAAACCTGATGGGCTGTCATGACTATGCCTGTTGAATGGCAGCTGTGCTATCCTATAACCAAGCCTGGCAGGTCTTTAAGGACAGAAGGGAAATTGGGTATGAAAATGGGAAAGTGGGAAGAAAGGAGATTATGATTAAAGAGGTGAAATTTAGAATTAAAATGTTTAGAATTCTGGAAAGGATTCAGTATAAGCTGGAGCTGGGTGTATGGGTTGTTAGAAAAAAACAGAGGAGAGGAAACTGGAGTAGGAGAGTCATCCAAAACCAGAGAATCCTATGGAGCAAATGATGCGTGAGTTATCAGAAGTCACCCCCAATGATGGAAGGGGGTGGGTGGAGGAAAGAAGGGGACAAGAAAGTGAATAGTATTACAAAAGCTTTGAACATCTGCCATGTGCTGGTATCTCAGGAGATACTTCATATGTATTTTCTCATTTAATTCTCAAATCAGTCTTATGAGGTAGTGACTACTATTATAATTTTTATTTTGTAATTGAGAAATTATGGCTAACAGATGTTAAGTATTTTTCCCAAACTTGTGCGAATGTGTTGTAACTAGTTTGCAAAATCAAATTTTCTGACTCTATGATCCACTCTTTTAATCACTATGCCATTTCTTTTTTATTATGATTATACTTATTAGCATATTAATTGTACAGATTAGTGGGTTTCATTGTGAAATTTCCATACATGTGTATAACATTCTTTGATTGTATTCATGCTCAAATTTCCCTCTTATCCTCCTCTCCCTTCCCTTAACCCACTTCCCATTTCTTAGTAATCCCCTTCTACTTTAATGTTGTTTTTTAAGAAATGACTTTATTATTTTTCCAGATTCTATGTATTAGAGAAAACATGTGATATTTGTCTTTCATATCACTTATTATGATAATCTTTCACTTATTATGATAATCTTTTTCCTGATTTCATTCTTATTTATGGGTGAATAATACTCCAAAAAACTTCTGTTTGTTGAAAATATATCATATATTTGTCATTTTTCTAGTTTCATTTGAAATTTTGTTATCCTTACTTCACAGATAAAAAAATAAAGCAGCAGTCAAGTGACATTCCATGGCCAAAGTTGGTAGAAAAACCAAGACCAATATTAAAATTTAAACAAGGCTGCAAAGACCATGATGAATCCAAAAGTCTAGGTGAAAAAATCTAGAGGATTTTGGGAAATATCATGAAGGTCCATAGATAACTGTGTTAAAAATAGGAAAATAACCAGGTAACTAGACAGTATGATTTTTAAATAAAGGAAGCAAGATATGGTCATGTCACAATAATTGGCACTAATTTTGCCCTTCTGTGCAAACAACTATAAAACTGGAAAAAAATATGAGATAACTGTTTTCAGGCATATAACTCCTGAAAGTAGGCCAATGCAAGATGGCACTCCCTTATTTGCTCTGCTTCTTTACCTGGGCACAGTCTCTTGATTATGAGACAGAGGTGGAGCCAAAGCAGAGCATCATGGTTCTGCTGATACTAGCAGGCAGACATCAGGATTTGGAGCTGTTGAATTGGTTGCAGTATGGAGAGGGAGGGAGGGAGGGGGGAGAGAGAGAGAGAGGGAGGGAGGGAGGGAGGAGATAGAGGGAGAGGGAGGGAAGAGAGAGAGGGAGGGAGGTGGAGAGAGACAAAGAAAAAGAAGTTCAAAACTTTGTGTGGAGATTTTCCACATGTTCTTGGCTGAGATCTGATTGAGAAACTGTCACAGATCAGGACAACTGGGGATATGTAATGACTAAATAACAATGTAATATCCAGATTGTATCTTGGAACAGAAAAAGAACATTAGTGGAAACATTGATAAAATCCAAATAAAATCTAAAGTTTACTTAATAGTAACTTACCAACGTTAATCTCTGAGCTTAAATAAATGCACCATGGTAATGTAAGATAAGATATTAATAGTGGAGAAAACTAGGTGAAAGATACATGGCAGCTCTTTGTACTACCTCTGCAACTTTTTTTGTGAATGAAAAATCATTAAAAAATAAAATGTTTTTTAAAAATCAATGACATAGACTATGTGACCATTATCAAACAGATTGACTTATTTATATACTAGGACATTATACACCACTCTAAAACATACATTCTTGTTTATACTTCAGAATATAGAACATTCTCCAAGACAGACAATATGAGTCATAAGTTAAATTTTCCCAAATTCCAAAAGCTCAAGCTTTTATAATTGATATTTTCTGACTACAAAGTATCATATTATAATTAAATAAATATATCTATAAGAATTACTAATATTCAACAAGTAAATACCATATTTCCAAATAATGCACAAGTCAAAGAAAAAAATTATAAAGGAAATTAAAGAGTATTTCAAAGTGAATGACAAGGAAGAAAACTATTAAAATTTGGGAGTTACAGGTAAAGTGATACTTAGAGGAAAATTATTGCTTTAAATATTTTTAGTGATGTTATATATCAATGATTTATTTTCCACCTTAAGAAACTATAGTGGATGGGGAGAAGGAGAAAATTGAACCTGAAGTAGGAGGAAGGAAATACTAAATATGAGCATAAATAAATAAATTAGATAAACAACGAACGACACAAGAAAAATTAAACCTAAGACTTTACAAGATTCATAACACAAACCATTGCACCAATGAAGAGAAAAAGAAAAAATAAACACAAATTACCAATATCAGAAATGAAGTGGGTGTTCTTTCTACAAGACAAAAGGGTCATATGCTAATTTATAACCATCTTTGGAACATATCAAAGGTAAAATAAAAGATAAAATTTATGTTGAAGAATTTATTAACTTAGATGAAATGATTGAATTCTTTAAAACATGCAATTTACCAAAACCAAGTCAAAAGGAAAGAGAAAAACTTGAATAGTACCATACTATGAAAGAAATTGAATTTGCAACCCCATCCCTTCCCATATAGAAAACCTCATGAAGAGAATGTGTCACTACTATTTAACATTTAATAAATAAAATATCAACCTAAACAAACTCTTTAGAAACTAGAGGAGAAAATTCTTACCTATTTATTTTATAAGTTATGAAAGTAAACAGAGAGAATGAAAAGAAGCAAGAAGCTAAATTGAAATCTATTAAAATTTGAACTTGTCAAAAGACATTAAAAATGAAAAGGCAAGCTGCAACTGGGAGAAACTACTTGCATATATATATGAATGACAAAGAACTTGTATCCAATATACAAAGTATTACCACAATTCAATGTAAAATATCAAGCAAACCAAGAAAAATGTGTAACAGGCTTGAACAAAGACCTTAAAAAAGAAGATATACAAATGGCTGATAATCATATAAGAGATAGAAATATAATTAGTTATTTTGGGAGAAGTAAGTTAAAATCAGCATGAATTACTTAATTTTCTGTAAAATGATTAAAATAAAATGACAATGCCAAGAACTATCAAAGATGTGGTACAATTAAAGATTATTATCTTACGTGAGTAAAAATTGTATAGCCTCTTGAAAAAGTTTGCCAATTTCTTTAAAAGTTATATATGCACCTACCATATAAGTTAGTAATTCCATTTATGTTCATAAAATACCTATACAATAGATTTATAGCAACTTCTTTTGTAATAACCCAAACACATCTTAAATGTGCATCTATAGGTGAATGAATGAACACATTGTGGTATGTTTGAATAATGGAATACTATTCAGCAATAAAAATGAATAAACTACCAATACACCTCAAAATGCAGAGGACTCTAAAAACATATGTTGAACTAAAAAGTTCAACACAATAGAATATAAACTGTATGAAAGATAATATAAAGTCCAGTGATAAGTCTTGACATATATGTATGTCAATCACTTATTATTCCACGAAGTCATCACCATTACCAAGATAATGAACACACGTGACCTCCCACAGTTCCTTCTTATGCCCTTTCATGATTTCTTCCTTCTGCCACTGCCTGCCCTATCACTTGTTCTCAGATATCACTGGTCTTCCTGTCACTATCAAGACGTTTGAATTTTTCAGAATTTTCCATGAATGGAATCATACAATATGTAATTATTTTGTTTGGCTGTTTTAAGCATAAGAGTTATTTGAGATTTATCCATGTTGTTGCATGTATTAATACATGAGTTTTTAAATTGTTGAATAGTGTGCCCTTCATTTCTCCATTTACCTGTTTTGCACATTATTTTACTCTTCAGAACTCATCTGAAGAATTCCAGGACACCCTCCACACTCTGTAGAGTCCTCTTTGTCTGCAGTTCTCCCCTCTCAACTCTGGCTACAGTAGCTTCTCTGCCACCCTAGCTCAGGGAGTTCAGTTTTTGTTTTTGGGGAGCGGGGGTTCTCCCACCTGAGCTGCAGCCTAGAAACTCTCTAGGCTATGAGATGGGGATATGCATAGAGCTCATCTAATTTGTTTCCATTCTCAAGAATCACTTTCCTTGGTTGCCTAATGTTCAATCACTTGAAAACCATTGCTGTGTGTGTGTGTTTATTTTAAATTTTATTATTATTATTATTTTTTTAGAGGATAACATTTCTCTGGTTGTAAGTGATATAGAATCACAACATACATGCAGTCATACATAAAGCTAGGGCTATGATGACCGTCATATTCCACCACCTTTACTGTCCCTCTTACAACTCTGTGAAAAGAGTTCCACCATTGTTCCCATGACCTTCCCCACATTATGGATCAGCATCCACTTATCAACAAGTACATTTGGCATTTGGTTTTCTGAGATTGGCTTACTTCACTTAGCATGATGTTCTCCAACTCCACCCATTTACCTGCAAATGCCATAATTTTATTCTCGCTTATTGCTGAGTAATATTCCATTGTGTATATATACCACAGTTTCTTTATCCAGTCATCTATCGAAGGGCATCTTGGTTGGTTCCACAGTTTAGCTATTGTGAATTGAGCTGCTATAAACATTGAAGTGACTGCAGCACTGTGGTTTGCTGTTTTTAAGTCTTCTGGGTATAGACTGAGGAATGGGATAGCAGGCTCAAATGGTGGTTCCATTTCAAGTTTTTTAAGGAATCTCCATACTGCTTTCCAGATTGGTTGCACCAATTTGCAGTTCCACCAGCAATGTATGAGCGTGCCTTTTCCCCCACAATCTTGCCAACACTTAATTGTTGTTTGTATTCTTGATAATTGCCATTCTGACTGGCGTGAGATGAAATCTTAGGGTAGTTTTGATTTGCATTTCTCTGATTGCTAGAGATGCTGAACATTTTTTCATGTGTCTGTTGATTGATTGTATATCTTCGTCTGTGAAGTTTGTGTTCAGCTCTTTGGCCCATTTATTGATTGGGTTGTTTGTTTTTTAGGTGATAAGTTTTTTGAGTTCTTTATATATCCTGGAGATTAATGCTCTATCGGATGTGTGTGTGGCAAAGATTTGTTCCCAGAAAGTAGGCTCTCTGTTCACTTCATTGATTATTTCTTTTGCTGAGAAGAAGTTTTTTAGTTTGAATCCATCCCATTTGTTGATTCTTGATTTTACTTCTTGTGCTATAGAAGTCTTGTTAAGGAAGTATTGTCCTAATCTGACATGATGCAGATTTGAGCCTAGTTTTTCTTCAATTAGGTGTTGGGTCTCTGGTCTGATTCTCAGTTCCTTGATCCACTTTGAGTTGAATTTTGTGCATGGTGAGAGATAGGGGTTTAGTTTCATTTTGCTGCATATGGATTTCCAGTTTTCCCAGCACCATTTGTTGAAGAGGCTATCTTTTCTCCAGTGTATGTGTTTGGCTCCTTTATCTAGTATAAGGTAACTGTATGTAAGTGGGTTCGTCTCTGTATCTTCTATTCTATACCATTGGTCTACATGTCTATTTTGGTGCCAGTACCATGCTGAGTTTGTTACTATAGCTTTGTAGTATAGTTTAAGGTCTGATATTGTGATGCCTCCTGCTTCACTCTTCTTGCTAAGGATTGCTTTGGCTATTCTGGGTCTCTTATTCTTCCAAATGAATTTCATGATTGCCTTTTCTATTTCTATAAGGAATGACATTGGAATTTTAATTGGGATTGCATTGCCTCTATATAGTGCTTTGGGTAGTATGGCCATTTTAATAATATTGATCCTGCCCATCCAGGAGCATGGGAGATTTTTCCATCTTCTAAGGTCTTCTTCAATTTCTTTCTTCAGTGTCTTGTAGTTTGCATTGTAGAGGTCTTTCACTTCTTTTGTTAAATTGATTCCCATGTATTTTATTTTATTTTTTGAGGCTATTGTGAATGGGATAGTTTTCCTAATTTCCCTTTCAGAAGATTCATCAGTGATGAGTAGAAATGCAATTGATTTGTGGGTGTTGATTTTATATCCCACTACTTTGCTGAAATCATTTATTAATTCTAGAAGTTTTTTGGTAGAATTTTTTGGATCCTCTAAGTATAGAATCGTGTCATCCACAAATAATGATAGTTTGAGTTCTTCTTTTCCGATTTGTATCCCTTTAATTTCTTTCGTCTGTCTAATTGCTCTGGCTAGTGTTTCAAGGACTATGTTGAATAGCAGTGGTAAGAGAGGGCATCCCTGTCTAGTCCCGTTTTCAGAGGGAATGATTCCAATTTTTCTCCATTTAGGATGATGTTGGCCTTGGGTTTAGCATAGATAGCTTTTACAAAGTTGAGGTATGTTCCTACTATCCCAAGTTTTTCTAGTGTTTTGAGCATAAAAAGGTGTATTTTGCCAAATGCCTTCTCTGCATTGATTGATAAAATCATATGACTCTTATCTGTAAGTCTATTGGTGTGATGTATTACATTAAATGGTTTCTGTATGTTGAAGCAACCTTGCATCCCTAGAATGAACCTCACTTGATCATGGTGCACTATTTTTTTGATATGTTTTTGTATGCGATTTGCCAGAATTTTATTGAGAATTTTTGCGTCTATGTTCATCAGGGATATTGGTCTGAACTTTTCTTTCTTTGATGTGTCTATGTCTGGTTTTGGATTCGGGGTGATACTTGCCGGGGTGATAGAATGAGTTTGGAAGGGTTCCCTCCTTTTCTATTTCATGAATAGTTTGAGGAATATTGGTATTAGTTCTTCTTTCAAGGTCTTGTAGAACTCAGCTGAGATTCCATCTGGACCTGGGCTTTTATGGTTGGCAGACTCTTGATGGCATCTTCTATTTCCTTGCTTGAAATTGATCTGTTTAAGTTGTGTATGTCCTCTTGGTTCAGTTTGGGTAGGTCATATGCCTCTAAGAAATTTGTCGGTGTCTTCAGGGTTTTCTATTTTACTGGAGTATAAATTTTCAAAATAGTTTCTAATTATCCTCTGTATTTCAGTAGTGTCTGTTGTGATATTTCCTTTTTCATCATGAATTTTAGTAATTTGGGTTTTCTCCCTCCTCCTTTTTGTTAGGGGGGCTAAGGGTTTGTCAATTTTGTTTATTTTTTCAAAGAACTAGCTTTTCATTTTGTCAATTTTTTGAATTGTTTCTTTTGTTTCAATTTCATTGATTTCATCCCTAATTTTGATTATTTCCTGTCTTCTACTTGTTTGGGTGTTAATTTGTTCTTCCTTTTCTAAGGCTTTGAGATGAAGCATCAATTCATTTATTTGTTGACTTTTACTTCTTCTAATGAATGAGCTTAATGCAATGAACTTTTCTCTTAGCACTGCCTTCATGGCATCCCAAAGATTTTGATATGTTGTGTCAGAATTTTCATTTTCCTCTAAGAATTTTTTTATCTCTTCCTTGATGTCTTCTGTTATCCATGCATAATTCAATAGCATATTATTTAGTTTCCAGGTGATGGAGTAGTTTCTGTTTTTCAATCTGTCATTGATTTGTAATTTTATTCCATTGTGGTCAGATAGGATGCAGTGTAGAATCTCTATTATTTTTGTATTTGCTAAGACTGGCTTTGTGACATAACATATGATCTATTTTGGAAAAGCACCCATGTGCAGCTGAGAAAAAAGTTTATTCGCTCGTTGATGGATGGAACACTCTATATATGCCTGTTGAGTCTAAATTATTGATAGTTTCTTTGAGATCTATGGTTTCTTTATTAAGTTTTTGTTTGGAAGATCTGTCCAATGGTGAAAGAGCTGTGTTAAAGTCTCCAAGTATTATTGTGTTGTGGTCTATTTGATTCTTGTATTTGAGAAGGATTTGTTTGATATAGAAAGAAGCCCCATTATTTGGGCATAGATATTTATGATTGTTATGTCTTGTTGATGTATGATTCCCTTAAGAAGTATAAAATGTCCTTCTTTATCTCTTTTCACCATCTTTGGTTTGAAGTCCACTTTATTTGATATGAGGATGGAAACTCCTGCTTGTTTGTGGGGTCCATGTGAGTGATATGTTTTATCCCACCCTTTCACTTTCAGTCTGTGGATGTCTTTTCTGTGGGATGAGTCTCTTGAAGACAGCATATTGTTGGATCTTTTTTTTAAATCCAGTCTGTCAGTCTATGTCTTTTGATTGGTGCATATAGGCCATTTACATTCAGGGTTATTATTGAGATATGATTTGTAATTCTGGTCATTTTGTTTATTTTTGGTTTTTACCTTGAGTTGTGTTCTCTTTTGAATGGTCTTTCATTTAGTGTAGTTCCTCTCTTTGTAAATTTCCATTGTTGATTATCATTTTTCCCATGGAATATTTTGCCAAGAATGCTGTGTAGTGCAGGCTTTCTTGCTGTAAATTCTTTTAACTTTTGTTTATCATGGAAGGTTTTTATTTCATCATCAAATCTGAAGGTCAATTTTGCTGGATATAGGATTCTTGGTTGGCATCCAATGTCTTTCAGGGTTTGGAATATGTTATTCCATGATCTCCTGGCTTTTAGTGTCTGGGTTGAAAAATCTGCTGAGATACAAATTGGTCTCCCCTCATACGTAATCTCGTTCCTCTCTCTCGTGGCCTTTAAAATTCTTTGCTTATTCTGTATGTTGGGCATTTTTGTTATAATGTGCCTTGGTGTAGATCTGTTGGAATTTTGTATGTTTCGTGTCCTGTAAGCCCCTTGTATTTGATTTTCCATTTCATTTTTCATACTTGGGAAATTTTCTGATATTATTTCATTGAAGAGATTATGCATTCCTTTGGTTTGAAATTCTGCACCTTCTTCTACCTACCCCAATAAATCTTAGATTTGGTCTTTTGATGCTGTCCCATATTTCTTGTATGTTCTGTTCATAATTTTTTACCATCTTCACTGTATGTTCAAATGTATTTTCAAGATTGTATATCTTGTCTTCATTATCCGAGGTTCTGTCTTCCAGGTGATCTAGTCTGCTGGTGATGCTTTCTATTGAGTTTTTTATTTGGTTTATTGTTTCCTTCATTTCAAGAATTTCTGATTGGTTTTTTTTTTCATGATCTCTAGCTCTTTCTTAAAGTAATATTTCACTACTTGTAATTGCTCTCTTATCTCTTTGTTAGAATGATTGATGGTTGCCTTTATTTGCTCTCCTATTTGTTTGTTGATGAATTTTTGCCTGTAATTACTCACTTATGTCATTCTTTAGTTTGCTGATCATTTTAATTATGTACATTCGGAATTCTTTCTCTGACATTTCATCAACTGTGCTGTCAATGGATTCTGTTACAGTGGTATGGAGGTTTATTTGGGGTACTTTCTTCCCTTGTTTTTTCATGTTGATTGTGTAACTTCCTTTCTTGAAATACCAATCTGAGGTATTGCGGCTTCTACCCTATAATCTTGTATTGACACTCCAGATTACCTGTGTCTCACCTTGGAGCTACTTCTGTTCTCCCAGTTTCCCCAGATGGACACTACTGTCACTAAAGTTGGTGGCGGAGGTAGTGGATGTACCTCTAGAGGGCAGTGGGAGTGGCCTTGGCTGTGCTCCTGAGGTGGCCCCTGAGGCCTGTTTTGATCCTCTCTTGTGCTCCTGCTGGTGAACAGGAACTCTGGAGCAGAACTAGAAGCGGGCTCAGGTCTCACTTAGGCAGGGTCACAAGCAGGAGAGTCTGTGTGCGACCCTTACAGTGAGTATGAGCTCCCCTGGGGCTGGAGGCTAGCAGGCTCTGGTCTGCCTTCAGCTGGGCACTCCTGGTATTCCCTAAGGGCAGTTTTAAGCCTTCTGTCTCGCCTGACCCTGGGAACTCTGGAACAGAACTGAGGCGGGCCCAGAGCACACTTGCGTGGGGCCTCTTCTCACTGGGATCTCTGCAGGCCACTCTTACCCTGGATGTACCTTCCTCTGTGGCTGGTAGCTATCAGTCTCTGGTCAACCCTTGGTTGGACACCTGTGGAGTTTCCTGAAGGTGAATTTGAGCCCTCTGTGGCTCCTGCTGGTCCGCAGGAACTCTGGAGAGGAAATGGGTTAGACCCAGGCAGCAGTTGGGCGGGGCTGTCTTGTGCTGGGGTCTCTGTGGCGACTCTTACCTTGAGTTTGGGCTCCCCAGTGGCTAGCGACTAGCAGTCCCTGGTCTCCCTTTGGCTGGACACCTGTGGAGTTTCCTGAGGGCGGATTTGGGCCCTCTGTGGCTCAAGCTGGTCCAAAGGAACTCTGGAGTGGAACTGGGGCAGACCCAGGCCACCCTTGGGCAGGGCTGCCTCGCACTGGGGTCTCTGGGGCTGGTATCTCTGGAGCGACTCTTACCCTGAGTTTGGGCTCCCCTAGAGCCCAAACTCATTAGAGCCACCATTAATAAACAAATCCATTCTAGAGCCACCTTTAATAAACAAATTGACCTTGGGAAATTTTTTTGGTCTCTTCCTATTGTCAATTTTTCATTTATAAAATTGTTTGTGGTAGGTGAAGTAGTGAACTTCAATTTCCCTTCCAGGGTCAAGATCCTTTACTTCTTATTTGTGTCATGTCTCAATCTTCCATGCAGCTTGTGAAAAAATGAAGGCTCTGGTCATCTCAGTTTCTTTTCTGCTGTGAGCAAGGCCTGAGGCTTTTTGAAGGACACAGGGTGATTCAATTCATCCTTGTTTCCTCTACTGTCTTCTGCTGTCTGCAAAGAATTTGTGGTTTATGGCAGCTTTTACTTCTATGGTCCTCCAGGGACAGAAACAGGAGAGGCCAGAGTTGGCAGAAATGATCTCTTTTGTGGCTGCTTCATTGAGAATGACTGGCTCCCCATTTATCTTTGTTGAAAGAGCCAACCAGCAGACTTAGGACCCTGGGCTCCTTCACAATCTTTTTTGGCTAATCAGTGATTCATAGAGTCTATTAAAATGCCTGGATGATCAAGAGCTCAATTTTCCCAGACAAAAACTGCTTGGCAGGGAAGAGGCTATTTCTTCTCCTTAGCAACCACTGAAGAGTCAGCACTGGAGGCCGTGTGGGGCGTATATCTCCGCACACTGTGTTAACCTCTCTGGCACTGCTTGGTGGCCCTGGTCCAGCAGCTGCCCAGCTGCATTAGGTTTATGATTGTCAAGCCTAGATGAGTGGTTCTGCTGATGGTACAGGCATGCTTGGTGGATTGTATACATTGAGCCTTCTAGAAGAACAAGTGAGAGCTACCAATGGTGAGTTCTTTGCCACAAGTTGGAGGTCTGGGTGATTATTTGATTCCCTTTCCTAATATACAGTAAGAAGTATAGTGAGGTTACATCTAAAATATGAAGATGATACATTTATATATCAGTGGGGGATTCAGGGTTTTTAGGTTTTTAACTGAGACTGAAGGTGGTCGCATGGGCTTGGCAATGGGTCTAACTCCCTATGAACACAGGGACGTGAATGTGCTTTGTAACCTATAAAGTTCTCATGTAAGTGATGAGAATCACCAATTTCCTTATCTTCCATGTTCCCCAGTTTCTTATTCTGCTAAGGAAAAAAAATGTTCTTTTTAAGTCTTTCTCAGGTGTCCAGTACCTGACCCAATTCCATTTTTGATGTTGATCTGATTTTCTTCCTTATACCCTTATTGCCTTCCCTCCCATCTCAGGGATTCTGATCCGACCTCTCCCTTCTTCCTCTTCCCTCCACACGGACAGCTCCATCTTCCTGTAGAAAGTAGCTTCTGAGAGCTCTCTACTCCAGAATTCACTGTTGTCTCTGATGAGAATATCAGAATCAGATCTGTCACTGCTGATTTGTTCCAGGTCACCTCTAGCCATGTCTTCATAATAATTATAATCATAATAACACAATCAACAACAGTTACAATTAACTGAGCACATACCATGAATCAGATCTCTGTGTTCATTCCCTCCAAACTTCACAGCAACACTATGAGGTAGGTGTTCTTATTATAGCCATTGCATAAACCAGGAAATAAAAACTCAGAGAAGTTAACTTTCCCCAGAACAGGGTAAGTATCAGAGACAGAATTCCAACAGAGTCTATCAGTTTTCAGGCTACTGGATTTTTAGGTAAAAATGTTTCTCCTGGAGGTGGACTTCTTATTTTTCACAAGTGACTCACCAAATATACACACACACACACACAAACACACACACACACACACACACACACACACACACACAGTAGAATACAGAGAGAGAGTCATGACTTAGAAATATCTTCATGAAGAAGGGAGATAGGTGGGGCCATGAAGGAATTTCCTGTATAGTTAGTGAGGACAGGCAGGCATGTAATTTACTTATCTTCAGTATCATTTTTACCTCTTTAAACATTAAATTAAGCTTAATAGGATGTTACAGCTTCTGTGTGCTTAGAGTAGAAACTTTGGTGAGCTCTACCAAACTCACCTTAAGTAAGTCATCTTATAAAAATGTAATAGAGATACTTGTACATAATTAGACTAGAATACTGACATACATGAGACACTCAGTATCATTCATTAAGGATAATATTTCAATTGTAGTTCAGCAGAATGCACAGAAAGATCTTTATTAAAAATCGAGAAATAGAGCTAGGGATGTAGCTTAGTGGTACAGTGCTTTCTTAGTGTGCATGAGGCTGTGGGTTTGATTCCCAGCATAAAAAAAGCAAAAAATCTAGACATCTTTTCATCATTTGAACAAAAATAACCAACTTGTTCAGTCAAGGAACTTAAAAACTGTGACCTTAGAATGACATGCTGTATTCTATTTGACAATTCAAGTAGACCTTAACCTCCTGTCTAGATTTTGCATACATGAAGTGTCTCAGAAATATGCTATTAATAGCTAGTGCAAGGGCAATGATAATGAAATCTACATAACGATACTTTATGGCACCTTTCACAAAGGCATTTTTGTTTTCTTACAAGAGTGATTATTCAGGCTATTCTGGGATAGGTCAAATGCTCTTGACAGAGGGCTTTCAGAGGTGAGCCCCTCAGTGAGAAAGTTCACTGATAAAACTGTGAGTTTCTTTCTGATATCAAGTTGACATTATGTTATAACCTTGATTCCTAACTCCACTGGACAAAATTTTGTGGGGGAGTAAGCTGTTTAGTAGCTAATACAAAAGTGTTTACTTATATGAATAGTGCACCATGTTAATAACATATTTATTTTTGTATTCCTCTTATCCAACAGACACTTTCTGAAGGTCGACAGTAACATTCTAGATGCCCCTTTCTATTATTTTTTCTACATAGACATGTTTTATATTTTGTTATCTAATATGTTGCTTCATCCCTGGATATAGATTTTCGTTTAATCTTTAACTTACAAGATTGTTAATTAAATCAGTTCAGTGCTGCTTCTCAGATATTTGAAATGATCCAAATCACAGTTTTAGGAAATCTTCACTATTATCTCCCTTATCTTGCTCAAAGCCACTTCAAATAAACTTATGATTCTAATAAAAAAGAATGTTTACTATGTGAATTCAGCATTGAAATGAAGATTAAAAAGCAATTTTGTAGCTGGGCACGGTGGTGCACGTCTATAATCCCAGCACTTAGGGAGGCTGAGACAGGAGAATCGCGAGTTCAAAGCCAGCCTCAGCAATGGTGAGGCGCTAAGCAACTCAGTGAGACCCTGTCTCTACATAAAACATAAAATAGGGCTGTGGATGTGGCTCAGTGGTTGAGTACCCCTGATTTCAATCCCCGGTACAAAAAAACAAAAAAAGCAATTTTGTTATGATATAAATTTTGGAGCTGCTACCAATCAGGTCAACTCAGATGTATTTATTCTTTTGAAAGCTTTTTAACATTAATTTAGTAACAATCTCCCTTTCATTTATAATCAATATATCTAGAGATGGAAGTAATGAACCAAAATATTAAAAATATATCGAAGGTGGAAAGGCACAACTTTCAAATCATCATCATATGTACCTTATTCTGGCATTGGAACCTCATGATAGTTGGCTCCAATCTAGCTTTCTAGCAACACCCCCACGCTGTCACTCTGCACACTTTAGCCTTGGGGATCAGCTGTCTTCCCAAAGGCCTGTGCCTCTAACCACCCAGCATTTGCCATTTCTGTTTCTTTCACCTATAATATCATTTTGTGTCCATCCTCTATCAGTAATGGAACTAGTTCCAAATCTATTTCAAAAGCTCTCTTCCTTCAATCAGTTAAAATTGAATTCTTCCTTCCCTGGGTTTCATGGTGATTTCTGTGTTTTGTTTGTAACTTAATTTATTAATTTTTTGGGACACAAATTAAAATAATTTATTTTAGAGTATTTCTATCTTCATCAGTAGGCAGCAAATTCACCCAAGATAAGAAAAGTGTCTTGAGCTTCTCTTTATCCTATCCAGGTCCTGGTATAGACCAGTTAAACTGAATTGGATGGAGAATATGATTTTCAGTGTAATCGAATTCCATAAGAAGTATTTGCAGACAGTAAGGAGTACTTGTAACTTTTAGTGTGATTAAATTGCACAGAAATAGCATGTAAGAGTCTGGCAGATTATCCTTTGCTTGTTGGTGACTTTATTTTGTATAAACTACCAAATCTATAAAGTCAGTTTCCTTCATTTGAAAATTCTACAGTAAATATGATAATTAGGTAATCCAGATATGATAAATATGATAATTAGGCCTGTCATTGAAAAGGTCGCTCCTGAAAAGGAAACCAGTATCATAATTAGCTCTAATGAGGCTTTCTTTCTAAGGTTATTACCTTCTCTGATTTTCTCTCTCTTTAACTTGTAATATTGTTCACTAAAAATACTTATGGATTAGCTCTACAGATGGAAGCCTCTCCTTGACAACACCACTCTTTAATGCAGTTAGGGCTAAAATGGGCTTTCATTTCTTGCCGTCCTTTTCCTAGGTTGGGTTGTGGTTTGTTGAAGTCTAAATAAGTCATTGTCAGGATGTTTTAAAATTTTTTCCATTCTCCTTTGGATATTATTTTTAAAACAATTTCATCACCATTCTCTAAGATTCTTCATTAATTCCCTTGGATCTGTGCCCACATGCAGATTCTCAACTGGGGATGATTTTACCTGGGTTTGTCATCTCTGGCATTCTGTCCCAGCCGCCCCTTTCTTCCTCTTCCCTGACATCACTCCAACAACTCCATCCACCTCCTCAGAAGATGAGTGGCTTCATTGAGCTCTCCACTTTGAGTCTCTCAGGCAATGTCCAAAGACAGTATTGCTGGTTACAATGAGGCCATGTTACTCTCGTCATCAGATCCAGGGATTCTGCATCCTTCAATGCACAAGACAGCCATCACCATCCTCAACAAATTATTGAATCCAAAAAGTTAACAACCCTGCTGTTATTTAGTAATGGTAGCAGCCATTCAGTTATTTCCTGTATACTTTCTTTATAATAACCATTCTACATGGCTGTTAGTGTTTGTCTTTCTGTCTACTTGCTGAACATCTCTACAGGAATCTTTAATTAAAACGACAAGTTTCTTTCATATTTCCTACCTGGAATTTAAGGCTTTTCTACTACTCTTATTTGTACCATTATATTTTCATAAGTATTCACTTTTCCTTTCAATGGATTCTTTAAAGGCAAAAATAGCAATTCTAACAATGTGTCACTTAAACAAGTACTTTCTACCCAGAGGGACCCTGTAATAGCAATAACAACACTCTCATAAGCTGATAGATCCTTGTTACTGTCATTCAGATTCACTGGATTTTCCAAAACAATCATCTCTTGCCACATTTTGAAGGCAGTCTTAGTCCATTTTCTATTGCTAATAACATAACATCACAGACTGAGTAAATTATATGGAAAAGGGTTTTATTTTGGCTCATGCATCTAGAGGTGCAAGGTTAAGGGGTTGCATCTGGAGATGGTCTTCTATTGGCAGAATCCCAACGTGGTCCAGGGCATCTCATGATGAAAGGAGGGGCAAGGGAGCACACATATGCCTGCATCTTCTAGTCTCTCTTCTTATAAACCATCCAGAATTCAGTTATGGGGGCTCCACCCTGATCACCTTATCTAATCCTAATCACTTCCCAAGGGCCCCAACTCTAAATGCCATTGTCAGATTAAATTTCTACCCTTTTAATACCTCATAGTGGGAGTGAAGCTCCAATACTAGTTGACAAACCCCATTCAAAGCAGAGTAGATAGTCCTGTTGTAGTCATCCCCAATGATGCAGTAGAAATTGTGCAACTGTAGGACAAGAATTTTCTTATAGGGTGACAGATATACTTCAGTACAGCACTGCCCTCTCCTAGTGGAAGCGGAAAAATGCCCTCATATGCTGTTGGACAGTTACAAAGGGTGAGGTGATACTCTTGCTGCCAGAAGGCCAAGAACCAGTCTCTGAGCTCCTCTTACCCAGCACTGACCACTAAAGTGGGAAGCAAGAGAAAGGCTGGTCCACTGATTTGAGTTCACTTTTGATCTTTATCTATCACTCTGCTGGCTGTGGTTTCATGGTGAACTGACTCAAATATAACTTTGAACCAAGTCTGGGTATCCTTTTTATATTTTAACTGCCAAGACCAAGGTTTGTGTTCTCTGCTAGGTCAGCTCTTCTTCGTGAACAATTTGGAATCTGCAGCTGAACTCCAGAACACAACAAAAAGGAAATTCGGAATTAGTGTTCTTTCACTATGTGGCTCCAACTATTATACTTATATGAAGCGATTTTATAAATGTTGTACAAATAGCAGTTGACACTTCAGAAGGTCCCGAGATAATTTTTTAGGGCTATTTGTTTAATAGCAGAAAAAAGGGAATTTTCCTTATTTTTATGCCACACTTAATAGGATGAGGGGCAAGGTAAATTCCTGAAGGGAAATGCAAACCTGTGTGTGTATTTGTGCTTATATGGATGCTTTGGGAGGAGGATTTGGAATATTGTGACTTCTTTAATTTTCCAAAAATCTTCCTCATTAGAACTTCTCACCCACTGATGGCCCATTTGCAATATGTATCTACCAGATAACTACCACCAAATATCCAGGGTGTTTTCTATGATTCCTATCTTTTTTATTATGATCAATGCTTTTGGGGTAGACTTGTAGAAAGAGTAAATCCTATATGATTGAAACTTGATTTCCCAAAAAACTAGATACTTGTTCCATGATCTTATCTGCTAAATTTGTCTTTGCCTGAGCATGCATCTGTGTTTGAATTAAAAGATTGTGCTTTCATTTGCTAAAGAAGCAATGACTCTTTGGCATTTAAAAGCAAGACCCAGAACTAGGAGTTCACAAACCAGTCACTGGTTTCTATGTTACACCACTTCTCAGCCCAAGTTCACAGAAACTATCCATACTTTCAATATTATAAACTAATCTTGCTTTTAACTTCCTGTCATGAGGAGAATCACATAATGTATTTAACTGTGTCTGTCTTCTTGGGCTCAGAAGCCAGATGGGAGGGTTATTGCTACATGGTAGTTGTAGGTCATTTATTTTTCATTCAGTTTACTATTTCATAAAATGAATATACCACAATGTGTTTATTTACACTATTGTAAATGAACTTTTAGTTTGTTTCTAGTTTCTGTTTCCACTTGTTAAACTAAGTCTACTATAAAAGCTATTGTACATTTTTTTTTGAGGCATGTGAACACCTCTCTGTATCAGACATACTCCTAGAAGTAGAATTTCTGGGTCAAATGGTATGTACATTTTCAACTTTAATGGATATTACCAAATGATTTTCTAAAGTAGTTGTACATTTTTTCTCTTAATTTACTCTTAGACTAACAGTATCTGACGGCTCAGATTACTCCATATTTTCTCCAGAATGTGGAAGTGTCAGTCTTTTTAGGTTTAGTCATTCAGTTCTGGTTGGTGTTTAGTGATCCTCATTGTTTTTTTTTTCTTTTGGAATACTTCTTTTTAAATACTTTTTTAAGTAGTAGATGGACATTTACTTTATTTATATGTATTGCTGAGAATCAATCCCAGTGCCTCCCGCATGCCAGACAAGTGCTCTACCACTAAGCCACAACCCCAGCCTCTGGAATACTTTTGACTTATAGAAAAGTTTCAAAGATAGTCACAAGAGTTCCTATGTGTTCTTCTTCACTCATTTCCTCCTGGTAGTATATCTTACATAATCATGGCACATTTTTCAAAGCTAAGAAATCAGCATTGGTATATCATTATGAAGTAAATTTTAGACTTTGGGTTTTTTTTGTTTGTTTGTTTTTCCCTGCCTAATTTTATCTGTTCTATGATCCAGTATAGGATACCACATTTCATTTCACCATCATGTTTATCTAGTCTCCTTTTGTCTGTGACAGTTTCTGAATATTTCCATGTTTTCTTAATGATCTTGGCAGTTTTAATGAGTATTAAGTGTTTTGTAAAAATATCACTTAATTTGGGTTGATTTGATGACTTATGATTTCTGGAGCTGTGAGTGTTTAGGAAGAATACCACAGAGGTGAATTACCTCTGCCCACAACATAAGTGATCAGCAGATTTTATCACAGGTGATGTTAAGTTTGAGCATTGGGTTAAGTAGTAGTTCCCAGGTGTGTCCACTTTAGGGTTTCATATTTTTCTGGCTTTCACGATTCCTACGGAGAAGGCAAATACCAGTCTTATTGGAGCAGTTTTGAAGGTGATACTTTTCTTCTCCTATGATCATTATTAGGACTTTTCTGTTCCTTTTCCACCTTACTTTAATGAACATATGCTTAATTTATATTAATTATCCTGATTAAGATTTTTAGCAGTCTTTAATCTGCGGCTTGATGATGTAATAAATTTTAAAAATTCTTATTCACCATCTTTTCAAATAATTCATTTGCTTCATTCTTGTCCCTCTTCTTTCAAAATTCCAATATTATGTATATTACACATGCAAAAAAATTCCCATATATTCCTTATACTCGTTTCTCTATTTTCCATCATTTTACTCTGTGAGCTTTAGTGTTGATATTTTCTCATTTATTTCCAATTAAGTCAATCTCCAATGGTTTCTAATAAATTATGTTCATTCTATAATTATTATACTGAATCATTAGATATTTCAGTTCTAAACCTTCCATTTTTAAGGACTTCAATTCCCTCTGGATTTTCCATCTTTTCTTATGAGCTTGAACAATTATTCAACTAATTTCAAAGTCCATGTCTGATAAATCTAGCCTTTCATTTCTCTGTGCTGTGTTGCTATTGGCTATTGAATTTTTTGCCTTTTTTTTTTTTGTAAAACAAAAAGATTTTGCAAAGGTTTATTATTTTTTCTACTTTCAGAATTTTACAGTAGACACAGATTTGCTTTGAATAAAGCTGCCTTTTAGGGCACACAAAAAGTGAACACAAATCCAGAAATTTAGAGTGATGAAGAGTAAAATAATATTAAGAAGGTACCTTCAACAGAAAACTGATCATTCAAGGTGATATCCTAATAGCTGGAGTTTGAATTCCTTATACCATAAAAGCAAGAAAAGTTTAGTGTATGAACTATACCAGGTATTTGTAGCTGCCTTAGTTTTATTAATTACTTAAGAATATTAGCATAGTAAGTGTAGTCTTTAGTAGAAAATTTTCACCTATTTAAACAGTTGATTTTTTTGCAAATAATGTGGAATAAATCCACAATATTTATTTTAGTAAAACCCCTCAATGTAATGATTTTATTTTAATGTTTTAAATTTTTAAAATTCTTTTTATATACACATGACAGTAGAGTGCATTTTGACATATTATACATTCATGGAGTATAACTTATTCTATTTAGGATCCCAGTCTTGTGGTTGCACATCATGTGGAGATTCATTGGTGGTCTGTTCATACATGAACATAGGAAACTTATTTCTGATTCATTCTTCTATCTTTCCTATTCCCATTCTACCTCCCTTCCCTTCATTTCCTCTTTGACTAATCCATTTAACTTCTATTCTCTGCCCCTCACACCCATTGTTTGTTAGTATCCTCATATGAGAGACAACATCTGGCCTTTGGTTTTCTGGGATTAACTTATTTCACCTAACATGATAGTCTCCAGATCCATCCATTTAATGTAATGATTTTAATATCAACTTTATTCATTCTTTTGAAACATAAAACATGTGAATTTAAAGTTACAGATAATTTTAAAAATATTATATATATTATGCTTATATATTAAATTTACTTATATTAGACATTTGTATCTAATCCAAAGAAAATTCACTCCCAGATAGTTACAGTAGATACCAATCAGCCTGGCATAGCTATTAATTGATCCCATTGACATAATTATAGGTGAGCACAGTTTTAGGATTTGTTTTTTCATTTAACTCTATTAGAGACACAGCATTTACAAAATAAGCACGAGGGAAGCAGCCACATAAGCATTATGATAGCTCTTCAGTTAGCTATGTCATGAGCTCAGATATAAATCCCCACCATGTGAGCAAAGTTGGATTTCAATTGTTCATTTAAAAATGCAAGTGGAGGCTGGGTGCAGTGGCACACACCTGTGATCACTGTGATTCTGGAGGCTGAGACCTGAGGAGCACAGCCTGGGCAAATTAGCAAGATCTCATCTCAAAATAAAAAATTAAGAAGACTGGAGATGTAGTTCAGCTGTAGAACACCCCTGAGTTCAATCCCTAGTGCAGGAGAAAAAAAAAAGGAAGGAAAGATACAAGAAAGGATGGATAGAGGAGGTTGTCAGATGCCCCCCGCCCCCAATATGGATCACTAATTCAATGGCCAGCAGAGGGTAGAGCAGCAGAAAGGAAGAAAAACCTTTAAAAATTCTACTGAGAAATGCCTAGTTTCTTTATAACATGGTGTTTCTCACAGAGAATAGCTGTGTGTTTTCAATGTTTAAAGACAAACTCAGTGGGCAGAATATTTTCTGGATGAATGGCAATTATCAAGAATAGAAGTAACAATAAATGTTGGTGAGGATGTGGGGGAAAAGGTTCACTCATACATTGCTGGTGGGACTGCAAATTGGTGCAACCACTATGGAAAGAGGTATGGAGATTCCTCAGAAAATTTGGAATGGAACCACCATTTAATCCAGTTACCCCATTCCTCAATATATTCACCAAAAAACTTAAAATCAGCATACTACAGTGATGTAGCCACATCAATGTTTATAACAGCTCAATTCATAATAGGTAAGCTATGGAACAAACCTAGGTGCCCTTCAACAGATAAATGGATAAAGAAAATGTGGTGTATATACACAATGAAATATCACTCAGCCATTAAAAAGATTGACTTTATGAGTTTTGTTGGTAAATGGATGGATCTGGAGATGATTATGCTAAATGAAATAAGCTAATCTTCAAAAACCAAAAGCCAAATGTTTTCTCTGATATGTGGATGCTAACATACAATTGGGGGGAGGAGAAGGAAGAATAGAAGTTCAGTGGATTAGACAAAAGGGAATGTAGAGAAGAAAGGGAGGATGGGAATAGGAATGATAGTAGAATGAATTGGACCTAACTTTCCTATGTTCATGTATGAATACACCACAGCGAATCCAAATTTCTATATCATGTACAACCACAAAGTGGGATCCTAATTAGAATAAGTTATACTCCATGTATGTATAATATGTCAAAATACGCTCTGTTGTCATGTATATCTAAAAACAACAACACCAACAAAAGGCACTTCCTCTACCAAAACAATTTTTTTCTGATTGACCTGACCAATTCCATATTCAATCAGAATTTTTCAAGATGCTTTCAACGCCTTTCCTTCTCTCAATATTATCTTCTTCTTTGGAGAGCCATTTTTTTGTTGATTTTTTTTCTTCCCATGCTGGGGGTATATGTTTTAGAAGCTCTGTTAGTATCTTGCATCTCAGGGTGGGGACAGCTACCACTGGGAGAACAGGAGCTATCCCTCCAGATTCATATGGGAAATCCCACAGTAATTTTTCCATGTCAGCAATATAAATAGAAATTGAGGCTGGATAGTTCTTCCTTCCCATTATTGCTGAAGTGCAGGTCTACCCAGGATCCCTGCAGGCCTTCCTCCTGCAATCCCAGGACTCTGCTCCCAGGCAGTGAGATGTGGTGCTGGAGGGAGGACTAGAGGCCAGGGTTGCTCACAGCTGCTGGTTGGGCTCTGCAGAAAATGGTCCAGAGTGGATTTAGCCGAATATTTCAACCTTTAAATAATGTTGTATGGTCTCCTTTCTGCCTGGTTGTCTTTGATCGAAAGCCAGATATTGTATACTTAAATTAGGAGAGAAAATTTAAAGACTAGGATATGCTCTCTTCCTCTAAAGATTCCTTTTCTTCTTTGCTTTCTTCTTTTAAAGAAAAAAAAAAAAAAAAACGAGGACAAGTCTCTGATAACTTTATTTTTATTTTAGATATTTTGTGGGTGCTGGAGATTGAACCTGGGTGTAATGGTCAATTTGAATTGTCAACTTGATTGGATTAAGAGATACTGAGGATTAAGAGGTTTATGGTGTGACAATGAGGGTGTGTCTAGGAATTATTGGCATGTGGAATAGGCAACTGAAATGGAGACCCTCCCTAACTGTTGGCAGCACCATCCAATAGGATGATGGCTTGAATGGAATAAAAGTTGGAAGAACAAGGAAGCAGCAGCAAATGCAAGCTCGATTCTTCTTGAACGGGTTCTCAATTGCTGCTGTGATCGTCTGAGGATATCAGACTCTCACTTCACTCATCCAAAGCAGACTTTACCAGTGATTCTTCAGAAGACTTTGGTCTTGTTTTAGGGCAGCAGTGTTGATCCCTCTTGTTCTGTGGCAATAGCATCTTGGACTGTGCTATTGGTTCTTCCAGCTCTCCAGCCTGCAGTCAACCATGTGGAATTATCCAATTTCTGGTCATGTAAGCCAACCCAGTAAGTCCTCATTTTATAATTATACTTCTTGTTGATTCTGTTCCTCTAGAGAACCTTGACTAACACACTGGGGCCACACACATGCTAGGGAAGTGCTCTATTACTAAGCTACATCCTTAGCTCTAGAGATTCTTAAGGTTGCTGGTAGGTGGTTGGGGATGCTTGCAATCCTAGGTCACTTTAATTTCATCAGAGTTATTGTAATACTAGTTTCACTCCCTGGGAAGTCTGGACTATCTTCAAGTTCCCTAGAACATAGTCTACGAGGATTCCAACACAAATCCTGGAAGTGGTTGCCAGCATTCTCATCCTTTATGGTCCTTATGTTTCATATTAACAGTCTTTCAAAATCTCTGCCCAGCCTCTCAAATGCCTCTTTGGAAAGCAAAGATACCTTTGAAGAAGAAGAAAGAATAACCAGCAGATATTATTATTCAGTCATGCTACAAGTGGATGTCCATTGTAGGGCGACAGAATGGTTTGTAATTCAGGGACCTAGGTGGATGGCTCCTGCACTGTGTTAAGTTTCAATGACCTTTTACAGTAGAAGAGAAGTGTGGCAAATTCTGCACTGAACTTGAAGCTTCTACTTAGAAATGATGACCATCACTTCTGTTCTCATTTCTTTGGGAAAAAGCAAGCCACTCCAAACTATAAGCTCACAAGGAATTTCAGTCCTATATGTCTGAAGTGAAAATCTGGAAATTAATGGCGAAGAGCACATATTAGTACTAGAATAAAATACACTACAATTATTTATCCTGTCTACATACATTTAAAAAGAGGTTACTAACTTCTTAAAACTATCTTGAACAGACTGTAACAAATATCTATGTACACATGTGCCAAAATCTCTCTAAAATAATTAGTACATGTTAGATTGTAAAATTATAATAAATCTCTATGTTAACTTATTGCATGTTGCCAAATTGTTTTCTAAAATGTTGTATTGACATATATGCCAACAAGATATGTTTAAAGATTCTATTTCTCCATATTTTCACCCAAATTTTGTTATAAGGCATTTTAAATTTCCAAATAAGTGCTATGTTATTTTTATTTTAATTTACATTTTCTTGATCACTAGTAACTCAAGCATCTTTTCTTATATTCATTGACCCTTTAAGCTTCTCCTGTCATGCATCTTAAGTTCTACACATAATAGCTGGTTATCTTTTTAAAAAAATCTTATTATAGCTTAGTTTGGGTGTTTTTTCATATGTCTTCCAACACACTAACTTATCCCTTTAGCTGTGTGTGATATGTTATTTCAAACATTTATTTACTTTTTAAAATTCATTTATTCTACTTGGTATACATGATAGCAGAATGAATTTTGATTCATTGCACACAGATGGAACACAACTTTTTGTTTCTCTGGTTGTACATGATGTAAAATTGCACCATATATGCACTCATACATGAAGCTAGGGCTATGATGTCCATCTCATTCCACCATCTTTATTGTTCCCATGCCTTCTACCCTCTCCCTCCCTTTGACAAAATTTCCTCCATTCTTCCCATGCCCTCTCCCTCATTATGGATCAGCATCCACTTATCAGAGAGAACATTCAGCATTTTTTGGGGGGGTGATCAGCTTACTTTGCTTAGCATGATATTCTCCAACTCCATCCATTTGCCTGTAAATGCCATAATTTTATTCTCTCTTATTGCTGAGCAATATTCCATTGTGTATATATTGCACAGTTTATTTATCCATTCATCTATTGAAGGGCATCCATTGAAGGGTTCCATGGTTTAGCTATTGTGAATTGAGCTGCTATAAACATTGAAGTGGCTGTGTCACTGTAGTATGCTGTTTTTAAGTCTTCTGGGTATAGACCAAGGAGTGGGATAGCTGGGTCAAATGGTGGTTCCATTCCAAGTTTTCTAAGGAATCTCCATACTGCTTTCCAGATAGGTTGTACCAATTTGCAGTTCCACCAGCAATGTATGAGCATTGCCTTTCCCCCCACAACCTCTTATTGTTGTTTGTATTCTTGAAAATTGCCATTCTGGGGGCTGGGGTTATGGCGCAGTGGTAGCGTGCTCGCCTAGCACGCGGGAGGCACTGGGTTCGATCCTCAGCACCACATAAAAATAAAATAAAGATATTCTGTCCACCTATAACTAAAAAATAAATATTTAAAAAAAAAAGAAAATTGCCATTCTGACTGGAATGAGATGAAATCTTAGAGTAGTTTTTATTTGCATTTCTCTAATTTCTAGAGAGGTTGAACATTTTTTCATATGTCTGTTGATGGATTGTATATCTTATTGTATATATTATTCTGAGAAGTGTCTGTTTAGCTCCTTATCCCATTTATTAATTGGGTTGTTTGTTTATTTGTTATTAAGTTTTTTGTGTTCTTTATATATCCTGGAGATAAGTGCTCTATCAGATGTGCATGTGGCAAAGATTTCTTCCCAGAATGTAGGCTCTCTGTTCACTTCATTGATTTTTTCTTTTGCTGAGAAGAAGCTTTTTAGTTTGAATCCATCCCATTTATTGATTCTTGATTTTACTTCTTGTGCTATAGGAGTCTTGTTAAGGAAGTAAGGTCCTAATCCGACGTGATGAAGATTTGTGCCAATTTTTTCTTCTATTAGGCGTAGGGTCTCTGGTCTAATTCAAAGGTCCTTGATCCACTTTGAGTTAAATTTTGTGCATGGTGAGAGATAGAGATTTAGTTTCATTTTGTTGCATATGGATTTTCAGTTTTCCCAGCACCAATTTGTTGAAGAGCCTATCTTTTCTCCAATGTACGTGTTTGGCACCTTTGTCTAGTATAAGATAACTATTTGTGTGAGTTCATCTCTGTGTCTTCTATTCTGCACCATTGGTGCAGTACCATGCTGAGTTTGTTACTTTAGCTTTGTAATATAGTTTAAGGTCTGATATTGTGATGTCTTCTAGCTTCACTCTTCTTGCTAAGGATTGCTTTGGCTCTTCTGGGTCTCTTATTCTTTCAAATGAATTTCATGATTGCCTTTTCTATTTCTATAAGGAATGATATTGGAATTTTAATTGGAATCCCATTGAATCTGAATAGTGTTTGGGGTAGTATGGCCATTTTGACAATATTTTATCACGAATTTTTCATCACGAATTTTAGCAGTTTGGATTTTCTCTCTCCTTCTTTTCATTAGGGTGGCTAAAGGTTTGTCAATTTTATTTAGTTTTTCAAAGAACCAGCTTTTTGTTTTGTGGATTCTTTGAATTGTTTCTTTTGTTTCAATTTTGTTGATTTCAGCCCTGATTTTAACTATTTCCTGTCTTCTATTTCTTTTGGTTTTGATTTGGTCTTCTTTTTCTAGGGCTTTGAGATGTAGAGTCAAGTCATTGATTTGTTGACTTTTTCTTCTTTTAGTGAATGAGCTTAATGCAATGAACTTTCCTGTTAGCACTGCCTTCATGGTGTCTCAGAGATTTTGATATGTTGTATTGGAGTTTTCATTTTCCTCTAAGAATTTTTTTATCTCTTCCCTGATGTCTTCTATTATCCACGTATCATTCAATAGTGTATTATTTAGTTTCCAGGTGTTGAAGTAGTTTCTATTTTTTAATCTGTCATTGATTTCCAATTTTTTTCTATTATGGTCACATAGGATGCAGGGTAGTATTTCTATTTTTTTGTATTTGCTAAAACTTGCTTTGTGACATAACATATGATCTATTTTGGAGAAGGATCCATGTGTTGCTGAGAAAAAAGTGCATTTGCCTGTTGATGGATGGAATACTCTATATATGTCTGTTAAGTCTAAATTATTGATTGTTTTATTGAGTTCCATGGTTTCTTTGTTTAGTGTTTGTTTGGAAGATCTATCCAGTGGGGTGAGATAGATGTGTTAAAGTCACCAAGCATTATTGTGTTGTGGTCTATTTGATTCTTATCATTGAGAAGGATTTGTTTGATATACATAGATGACCCATTGTTTGGGGCATAGATATTTATAATTGTTATGTCTTGTTGTTGTATGATTCACTTAAGAAGTATGAAATGTCATTATTTATCCTCACTAACTTTGGTTTGAAGTCCACTTTAGCTGATATGAGGACAGAAACTCCTGCTTGTTTACATGGTCCATGTGAGTGATATGTTTTTTTTCCCATCCTTTCACTTTCAGTGTATGGATGTCTTTTCTTGTGAGATGAGTCTCTTGAAGGCAGCATAGTCTTGGATCTTTTTTTTTTTTTTATCCAGTCTGTCAGTCTATGTCTTTGAATTGATGAGTTTGGGTCATTTATATTCAGAGTTATTATTGAAATGTGATTTGTAGTCCTGGTCATTTTGGTTTATTTTTGGTTTTTACCTTGACTTGGCATCCCTCTCCCCATTTTTTTAGTGTAGTTCCTCTCTTTGTATATTTTCATTGTTGGTTATCATTTCCTCCTTATGGAATATTTTGCCGAGAATGCTGTGTAGTGCAGGCTTTCTTGCTGTAAATTCTTTTAACTTTTGTTAATCATGGAAGGTTTTTATTTCATCATCAAATCTAAAACTCAATTTTGCTGGATATAAGATTCTTGGTTGGCATCCATTTCCTTTCAGAGCTTGGTATATGTTGTTCCATGATCTCCTGGCTTTTAGGGTCTGGGTTGAAAAATCTGCTGAGATATGAATTGGTCTCCCTCTATATGTAATCTGAGTCCTCTCTCTGGCGGCCGTTAAAATTCTATCCTTATTCTGTATGTTGGGCATTTTCATTATAATGTGCCTTGGTGTACATCTGTTGAAATTTATACATTTGGTGTCCTGTAAGCTTCTTGTATTTGATTTTTCAACTCATTTCTCATGTTTGTGAAATTTTTTGATATTATTTCATTGAAGAGATTGTGCATTCCTTTGGTTTGAAATTCTGCACCTTCTTCTATCCTGATAAATCTTAGAGTTGGTCTTTTGATGCTATCCCATAATTCTTGTATGTGCTATTCATGATTTCTTACCATCTTCACTGTATGGTCAGCTTTATTTTCAAGATTGTATATTTTGTCTTCATTATCTAGTCTGCTGGTGATGTTTTCTATCAAATTTTTTATTTGGTTTATTGTTTCCTTCATTTTAAGAATTTCTGATTGGATTTTTTTTCTTTCACAATCTGTAGCTCTTTCTTTTATTTTTATTTTTATTTTTATTTTTTTTACCAAAACTCATTCAAATTTAATTACCATTTTTTTCTCAAAAGTTGCATTTTAATACCTGTTATCAAACATAACAGAAAAAAACAAATTTTCAGAAGCCGTACACGCTATTCACTGAAAACATTTGTTGAGGCAAATAGAAAAAAAATTGTTACAATCATAATTTTTCTAACTTTGCACAAAATTATAAGCAGATCACATTCTTCATATTAAACATCTTTATATGCACTTTCAATGAACAGTATATATATATATATATATTTATATTTTTTTTTATCAACCATCTTTACTATACCCATTCCCCCTTGCTGCCCCCCGCCTCTCCCATGTCACGTCCAGTGTTTCTCTATTTCTCTTATGTTTCCCATTCCCACCTCCCTTATTCATCAGCATCCACTAATCAGAGAGACCATTCAGCATTTGGTTTTTTGGGATTGGCTTACTTCACTTAGCATAATGCTTTCCAGTTCCATCCATTTGCCTGCAAATGCCATAATTTTATTCTCTTTTATTGCCGAATAATATTCCATTGTGTATATGTACCACAGTTTCTTTATCCATGCATCTATTGAAGGACATCTGGGTTGCTTCCACAGTTTTGCAATTGTGAATTGTGCTGCTATAAACATTGAAGTGGCTGCTTTACTGTATTGTGCTGTTTTTAAGTCTTTAGGGTATAGGCCAAGGAGTGGGATAGCTGGGTCAAATGGTGGTTCCATTCCAAGTTTTTTAAGCAGTCTCCATACTGCTTTCCAGATTGG